>NW_020769420.1:1801073-1832407 GCF_900518735.1 Pseudonaja textilis | reverse complement strand
GAGGAAGAGGAGGAGGAGGAGAAAAGGTGGAGGAGGAGCTGGAGGAGAAAAGAAGGAGAAGCAGGAGGTGGAGAAAATGAGAAGAGGAGGAAGAAGAGGAGAGGAAGAGGAGGAGTTGGAGAAAAAGAGGAGGAGGAGAGCAGGAGGAGAACAGGAGGAAGAGGAGGAGAAAAGGAGAAGCAGGAGGTGGAGAAAATGAAGAGGAGGAGAACAGGAGGAGGAAGAGGAGGAGAGGAGGAGGAGTTGGAGAAAAGGACAAGAGGAGGAGGAGGAGGAGGAGGAGGAGGAGCAGGAGAGATGGTTCAGTAGAGCTGGGCTCTCCTTGAGGGGCTTTGTTCCTGGGCTTGACAACCCACATAACTGACCTTCAAAGGGGTCCCACCCTTTGGATACCAAGCCCACCCCCCACCTCCCCGGGTTCCTCCTCTCCCAGCATCCCTTGCGTCCAGCCCGCAGATCCCGAGAGGCTTTCCCTAAAATGCCTCCTCCTCCCTTCCCTTCCCTTCCAAGCTTTCAAGTTGAGCCCTCATGACTAGTGGCCACCTCCTCCCGAGACCCCGAGGTGGCCGCTCCGTCTCGACTTGGCCTTGTGGAAATTCCCCCTCGACACACCCTGGGGGGGGGCATCACAAGTGGGCGGTCCCAATCCCCGCATCCCGCAAGCTCTCCTGGTGGAACTCGTTCCTCCCTTTCTCCTTGTGGTCATTTCTCTCTCTCTCTCTCTCTTTCTCTCTCTCTTTCTCTCTCTCTCTCTTTCTCTCTCTCTCTCTCTTCTTTTCCCAGTTTGCTTCTTCAGGCCTTTTCACTATTTGGCTTCTTTGGTTTCTGATCTAGTGGCCTTTATCACTTCCCGTAACAACAGCTTTAGTCGTACACCCCTCCTGCCTTTAAGGTGAGCACCGCCCCCTCCCCTCGCTTCTTCCCGTCCTCGTTGCACCCTCTCATGCCCCACCCCGCCTGGGTACGGCTTCATCACCCTTTCGGGGACCAGAATACCGGCAATGCTTAGAACAGGGTTGGGGTATCACTGTGGCGACTTTACGACCTGCGGACTCCAACTCCCAGAATTCATGCTGGCCCGGGAATCGTGGTTGTAAGTTGAGGATTGTTTTATTCCAATTCTAACCAGCTATCCGAGTCCCGTTGTGAAAACAGCTGGTAATCACGCAATCTGATTTTTTTTAAATTTTGATGTCCTTTCGCTCACCGATATCAGATTGGCTCCAATAACCGTGGAATCTGAGAACTTGCTCCCCCCAAAATGCAAAATCGTGGGAGCTCCAGTTCTTTTAAGAAGAAACAGACAACAGATAATCAGAGTTGGCAGGGATCTTGTAGGTCATCTAGTCCAACCCCCCCCCTGCCCAAGTAGGAGACCCTACATCATTTCTGACAGATGGGAGTCCAATTTCTTCTTGAAAGTCTCAAGTGATGAAGCTCCGACAACTTCCGAGGGCAACTTCTGTTCCATTGGTTGATGGTTCTCACTGTCAGAAAGTTTCTCCTTATTTCTAGGTTGAATCTCTCCTTGTTCAGTTTCCATCCATTGTTCGTTGTCTGGCCTTCAGGTGTCTTGGAGAATAGCTTGACCCCTTCCTCCTCTCTGTGGCAGCCTTTCAAATATTGGAAGACTGTTCTCCTGTCTCCCCTGGTCCTTCTCTTCACTAGACCAGCCAGGCCCAGTTCCTGTAACCATTCTTCATAAGTTTTAGTCTCCAGTCCCAGACTGGATAGCCACTTATCTGAGATAGTTTAGGTTCTCCTGCTGGAGCAGCGGGCTGGACTAAAAGACCTCCAAGGTCCCTTCCAGCTCATCCATTCTATTCTAATTCTAAGCAAAATCACCAAAGTTCTTGCCAAACCACAGTTCTCCTTTGGATGACCTATCTCAAATTCCTAATCGCGGAATAAACATTTGCAACCGGCCTCCTTAAGTTTGATTGTCAAAAAGACTCCCAGAATTCTGGGAGTTGAGGTCCACAGGTCGTAATTTGGCAGAGTTGCCCACCCATATTTTAGCTTCTCAGGTCATGGCAACCCAACCTCTGGGCCACGGATCATAGCTCAGGGCCTAGTAGGCAGGGACTGAAACCTGCTCATTCTGGCTTATTCAAGACACCAAAGACTACGGATTATGGAAACCACCTTCTCCCCAGCAGATATTCTACCAGTGGACACTCTTCTATTTAGTCTTCAGATCCGGGGTGGGGTCAGTTCTGAAATGATGAAGCTAAACTGCAGGGAAGAGTGTCTACTGGGTAGGCTCCAATGCCCATAAAATAATGCAATCGACTTTTGTCAATGCCCATTAAATGGTGCAATTGACTTCATGTGTCAATGCCTATAAAACAATGCAATTGACTCCTTTTGTCAATGCCCATAAAATGGTGCCATTGACTCCCTTTGTCAGTGCTCAGAAAATGGTGCAGTTGACTCCTTTTGGCAATACCCGTAAAACAATGCAATTGACTCCTTTTGGCAATGCCAATAAAACGGCACCCTTGACTTGCCAGTGCTCATTAAAACAATGCAATTGACTCCTTTTGGCAATGCCCATCAGTCAGTGTGCCGTCCATTTTTTTTAGGCCAACCTGCATAAAAAGTGGCAGTGCTGGGATTGGTGGCGGCCGTCTTGATATTTTTGACCATATGCCATGGACAGCCCTGAATCTGCGGGTCTAACCTGGGCCTCTCGCTAACACCTCTCGGGCTCTACATCAGCGGTCCCCAACTTTTGCAGTTTGGCAGCCCGGCTGGGAGTGGGTGGGGAGAGGGGAACCGGGCCGCATGAGTGGTGCGCTGGAATGCATGGCTGCACGTGCATGCCCCAGCAGCTGGACTGCAAGTGGAGCTGCGTGCATGTGCACGCCGCCCCGCAGCCCGGTTGCAAATAGGCCCCGCGCGGCTTGGGGGGGGGGTTGAGGATGCCTGCTCTCCCCCTCTCTCCCCCTCCCGTTGTCACTGACTCCTCCTGAACAGCTTTTTTCCCTTCCTGGCTGTAGGATGACATGCAGAGGCTCATTGACCAGCAGCTGATGGACCGACATCCTAAGGAATGGAGCCAGATGATGATGTACACCACCAGCAGCCACGGAGCCAAGAGGCGCACCCGGCCTTCGCCTTTGCTGAAGCTCCAGCAGCAAAGTGCCGAGCCGCTGGGAGCCGAAGGGAACCACCGCCTGTTTTCATTTTTCAAGAAAAATTAATTGGAAGGGAGCGGTCATTGTTTCCCCCCCCCCGCCCCTCCCCGCCCCATGTTCATGTTGGGTTGGGGACGGGGGAAAGGAGGGGAGGAAGGTCAAGAGGGAAGCTGGGAAAAAGCTGGTGGCACATGGTCCCTGAACCCTGATCCTCCTGCAAGCTACTGCCAAAAGGCCATTCAGCATTTAAGTGCATCATACTCACTCGTACACACAAACACCGGTGGTGAGATTCAAACATTTTTTTTACTGCCGGTTCTGTGGGCATGGCTTGGTGGGCGTGGCATGTTTTGGTGGGCGTGGCAGGGGAAGGATACTGTAAAATCCCCATTCCCTCCCCACCCCACTAACCTGCTTTCCAGCTCCGTTCTCCTGGGCAGGGCGACCAAAGAAGACCCAGCCGATCAGTTGGGGCTTGGGAGGTGGAGAGGAGATGAGGACGGGGCCAGTTAGAGGCGGCATTTGCCAGTTCTCCGGACTATTCAAAATTTCCACTGCCGGTTCTATAGAACTGGTCCAAACTGGCTGAATCCCACCTCTGGCACAAACACGCGATCTGTGAGGTCAGATTCACATTTGTCCCTCTCTTTGCATTAACGGTGCAACAGGGAAGGGCTTCCTTCGCCTCTTAACCGCCCACTTGGGTTAGACCCCAACCTGAGTTTCCTTCTATAGGTAGCCCTCGACTTACACCGGTCCGTTTAAGGGCCATTCGAAGTTACGATGGCGCCGAACAAATAGGACTCCAGGACCGCTTTTCACACTCGAGACCATGGCGGCATTTCCCAGGGTCACGTGATCCAAATTTGGCCGCTTGGCAACTGGCATCGTACTTAACGACGGCTGCGCCGTTACGCGATTCCCCATAGTCAGTTGAAGGGGGGGAAGTCAGGTTCGCTTAATGACCCAGTGATCCCCTTAACAACGGTGGCGAGAAAGGTCATAACCAGAGGCAAAGCTCCCTTTAACAACCGTAGTGCCATGGACACGTTGCATTCCGCTGCGGTTGTAAATCGAGGACTACCTGTATTGGACATAGGCCCGGGGTGTCAAGATTGCCGGTTTCTGGCAGAGAAAAATTCAGGTGTAGAAAGACAGAGAGAACAATTGGGGCAGCGTAAAAAACAAGCAGGATAAGGTTTCTTATCAGCTTGTTGTTATTCTGGGTTGCCTAGTCACGAGGTGGAGATAACAGTATTTGGGGATCTCCCAAAACATCACTAGAAGGGACTTGCGGGGACAGAACATCAACGGTGAGGACATTTGAGCACATCCTCAGTTATCAAGATCTTCCAATAGCAATCACGGGGGGAATGCTTGCCTTAGACCTTCTGGACCTGTGAACGACCAGAACTTGTGAGTGAGGAGGCTCAACTCCTTCTGAAGTCTGGACCAGGTTTAATGTCGGTACAGCCCCCAAGAGTGAAGGAAGCCTAGTTTGTAGCTAGCCTGTACGGCCTTAGGGTCCACGGAGAAGTCAAAATTCAAGGGAGCGGGGTTGTCTGAAGAGCGTGGGATTAGGGACGTGGCTCTTCCGATCAGGGGTGGGATTCAAAAAAATTCAGCCATCGGTTCTCTACCCAGTTGCTGGGTGGGCGTGGCCATGGGGGGTGTGGGGCCTACCAGAACTTCCAGGAGGCCCGTGTTTTTGCCCTCCCCACACTCCGGAAGCTTCCCTCGAGTCTCTGGGAGGGCCAAAATGGCCTCCCCCAGGCTCTGGAGAACCCTCAATAGGCCCGTTTCTGGACTTCCAGGAGGCCCATGTTTTTGCCCTTCACGAGCCTCCGTGTGAACCCTGTATTTACCTGCCGCATGGACACTCCAGGGAGGGGAGGGGTGGGCAGGGCCAGCCAGTCCTTGCAACTACCAGTTTGGTGAACGAGACATAAAATTAGCACCCGGTTCGTGTGAACCGGTGCAAACCGGCTGAATCCCACCCCTTGGTTCCAAGGGGAAAGCATTTAGGGGAAACCACTTTTCCTTCATTCAAGAGAGCAGATGTCCCAAGTCCCAATCCACAATGTTATGTTCCAGAAGCAGATCTGCAGATCTCTTGAGGGACCACCCAGTTAAGCATTATGCAAAGTCTGGAAAGGATACTTCTTCCTTATCCAAATCCATAACACTCATTTTCCATCCTTAAGTGTCTCCTGGTCCCCAGAGGAAGCCTGCTTGAAACTAGGGTAGAGGGCAAAGGACAGAGGGATCTTCTCTCTAGAGAGAAAAAGATCCTACTTGCCTCCAGGAGAAACCTTCAAAAGACTCCAGGTTTCCTCCCTCAATCTTGCCTCTCATGCTTCCTTCATCATGAGCCATCAGGCTACCTAAGTTCTACCTCTTCAGAGGGTAAAATAGCCCATTTGATCAGAGATTGCTCTTCCCTGCAACAATTGGGATACAACCCAGGTTGGTGGGCTCGGTGAGAAGAACCTCTTGGTTCTAGAACCATCATTCTCAACCTGGTGTCTTCCAGGGATCTTGGACCCCTGTCCTGTGCAGGTTGACAATGAAGGAAGCCTGGCTCAACCCATCCAGAAAACACCAGCTTAAGAAAGAGGTTGTGGGTAGATAGAAATCCAGTCTTCCTGTCACAAAATCCAGTATTAATATTCCATTTTTTTTTTTTGATATGCACTTATGAGGTAACTGGGCTGGGAACAACTTGACTGGCCCAAAATCACGCAGGCAGCTTCCAAGGTTGAGGTTGGACTGGACCTGAGGTTCTTCGTGTCTACACCATTCTGGTTTTGGGGTTGAGAAAGAATGGTCCAATGTCTTCCAGGGAGCTTCTGTGACCAAATAATGGTGAGACTAGAAACTGGCTCCATGCCCTCACTCTTAACACACCAGCTCTGCATGACTTCTTCCAAAATTGAGAACAGCAGCTCCAACAGAGCCAAGATCACTGCTACTGAGGTCCTTTTGAGCGGTCAGGTTATAGCAGTTGGAAATGCAACTCTGCAGATCTTTAAAAATTAGCATCATGGAGACAACTTCTTAACAGCTTCTTAATTTAAAGTTCAAGAAGGAGAAGGAGAAGGAGGAGAAGGAGGAGAAGGAGAAGAAGAAGGAGAAGGAGAAGGAGAAGGAGAAGAAGAAGAAGAAGAAGAAGAAGAAGAAGAAGAAGAAGAAGAAGAAACAACAACAATAATGGTAGCTGGTCAGATATGATGAAGTTGTTCCAATGACTGGTAGTTGGAGACATCTAAGTTCTCTAGACCAGGGGTCTCTCCAACCTTGGCAACTTTAAGCCTGGGGGACTTCAACTCCCAGAATTCTTGGGCTTGAAGTCCTCCAGGATTAAAGTTGCCAAGGTTGGAGACCCCTGGTCTAAACTGGAGGAAAGTAACCAAGTGTCCCTCCTCCCGCTTCCCCAGTTGCCTTAGACCAGAGCTGGCTTGGCTGGGGAGTTGAAGTCCCCATATCTTAAAAGTTGTCATGGGTGAGAGAAGGTTCTGCCTTAGGTTGTGGGTACAAGACATGGCCAGAGGTTCTTTCTAAGCTAGGACATCTTGCCTCAGTGCTGGCCTTTCTCAAGCTTTCCATGAGTATTAGGACTAGAAGATCAAGGAAGGTGCCTACGCCAGCTAAGAATGTTAGATGTTGGAGAACATCTCCAAGTCACCCATGAATGGCTCAATTCATAGCCTTTGCACTAATCGTGGCTACGTCCTTCTCTCCCATGTGGAGGAGGATATGGTTTTCATGGTTATCATTAGGGTTAATTAAGCCAATCATATTTAAAAGAAGGCCGTGGGGAAACTAGGTTGGGTTAGCACAATAACATCTGCGATGATTTGTGTTGGGAGGCATTGCGACAATTTGCCGTCTGGCACCTTATTTCTGGGGGTGGTGGAAAAAGTAGGATCAGGAATAAAAAAAACCAGCTGATATGATCAAGGTTTCGATCTGGGCGTTTCCCAACCGGATAATTTTCTGGAACCCCATTTCTCAATCTTGGGTGGCTTGAAGATGGGTGAGCTTCAACTCCCAGAATCGCCCAGGACTGGGGAGAAATATTCAAGCTGCCAAGATTAATAAATGCTAGGTAGGTCTACAATTTCAAGGCCCAGAGTTTCTTAAGTATTACGCAAAGGTGGTGGCCAGTAAGAGATTCTGGAACTTGAAGGAAAAAAAAAATATTTCTGGAAATTGGGAGAAGGTGCCAAATCAGGCAAAATGGGGAGATAACTTGGGTTAAATTATACCCCCACAATTTTGGAGAGAGAATTCAAGTCCATTTGTTGCTGCTCAATTGAGCACCTCAAATTGTCCTTTGGGATCTGATTTGTATGACAAGCTAGATGGTGTATTTTTGTCTTTCGCAACTTTTGCAGGGCTTTTCCGAAGTGTTACTCCCCCTAAATTCGAAGAATGATGACTTCCATCGTTCCCCAGCCAACATGGGTTGGTTAAGACTGGCCTGGATCTAATTTGGTGCTTTCTTCTTCTACCAAGAATGGTCTTGGCGCTGTTGGGCAGGTGTACGCAATAGAGTCCCAACACGTATGGCCGATAAAACATAAGTCATCCGTGTAGTAAGCCACCCAAGATGATGGCCGTATTCAGACAAGCTTCCTGACCTGGGATTAACGGAACATGTTAGGAACAATACACGACCGAACAAGTCACTTAGCCGCCAGATGGATTTGCTTAATAACGGTGGCAAACCCTCGTACGGTGGAGCGAAGCTCGCTTAGCGGCGGTCTTGCTTAGCCACGGGGAAAAAAAATTGGGGGGGGGAGTCGTGGGCTCTCCGTAAAGAAATAACTTGAAGGCAAGGTTGTGCGAACAGCAATCATGGTTAGGTGGGGAGTTAAGCCCGCAAGCCAACTCCCTTCGCCGTGGAGGGAGAAAGGAGAGAAAAACAGAACAGAGACTCTCATGAAGGCAGAGAGGCGAGTTGGGTGAGAAATCTCATCCTTAAAAAGAAAGAAAATCCCTGCACACAAACACTTTTGCTCCGCTCCTCTATTTTATTTTATTTTATTTTGGAAAGGGAGGGTTTCATTATTATTTTTTTCCCTCCTGGATTTGGCGGAAATCCGATTTGCCACGATAGGCAGCTTATATCCTCTTCCGTAACTGGAACCAGGTTTATCAGCCAGCCCTTAAAATTCTGCCCCTCGGGTGATGTCAAGGACTACATTGCCCCACCCCCCAACCCCAGTTTTGCCCTGCCTGCATGGATGTTGTTGGAATGTTTGGGAATGATGGGATATATAGTCCAAGAGGTCCAGAGGACGCTGCCAGGGAAGAGGGCTGGGAACCGAAGGCGGCTTTTGCGGCTGGCAAGAGGCCACGTTGGCCTTTTGGCGTGTGGCCTGACTGGCGCCTTCCCCTCTGCCAGAGACACTGGAGAGCTGGTTTTGGCTGGTCACTGGGGACGGGGGGGTGGGGTTACTGGGTGGTGGTGGTGGCGTGTGGGTGGAGGGGAAGGAAGGGTGAAACAAGCACATTGCTGGAGCGGGCAGACAGAATGTATTTATATAGGTCTGTGTACATACCAAAACCATATCGTAATTTTTGTACGTAGCAGTCCTGTATATAACTGTACGGTTTTTATAAGATATTCTATAAAGGCATATTTTAGTAGAAAAAGCACACGACTCCTGGCTCTTTGGGGTGGGGGGGGACTCAATCTGGACGTGGGTGTGGTAGTTCGGTGGTCCCCCAAGGACCAGCTTCATGGTGGGTTTTTTTCCCCCCCCGTGGACCAGAGGCGTCGTCGTGGTTTCGTGCGCTGCCTGCATCCCACGGGTGAGGCTTCGCTTCTTTGCATGGCCCGGTGCCGGTCCACGGAAGGGGGTGAGGGTTGGGGACCCCTTTTGTAGATGGAAAAGACTTTGAGGTTCAGTCATACTTGTTGAGGACGTCTTTATCACGTTTGAATCGCCATCTGACTGGGCTACTGAAGCAGCCGAGCATTCTGAGCCAGCTCCCCAAACACACCCGCTGTATTTAAATAAAATTATTCCTTTATTAGGAGCCCCAGCAAAAAGTTTCTCTCTCGCCGCAGGCTAGCAAGTCCGTCCATCAAGAAGTCTGACACTTCTAGTCATCTCCACCCAGTCTTTTATCCCCAGAGCTAGGGTGGGGGCCTCGCTAGCAGTGGCGGCTCTTCCATCCCAAGGACCGGCTCATAGATTTCCACTGCTCTCCTCTCCTCTGCCTTCTGTGCATCCATGCGTCAGGCACTGGGCCCAGCTGTTCCTCCTCTTCCTCACCAGCCACCTCCAGACCTGGGGGCTGTTGACTCTCCGGCGGAGGGCTGACGGATGGCCCAGGCTCCGCCTCTGCCTCTCTGTGTGCCAGCTCCATTCCCTCTTCTTTCCCCTCAGAGCTCTCAGGTTGCCTTGATGCTGACCCTGACTCCCACACTTCCTCCTCCTCTGATTTGGCTGTGGGAGGGGCCAGCGGCCGACAGGCCACAACAACCTATTTATCTACTCGCAGTTGCATGCTTCTGAACTGCTAGGAGCTGGAGCAAGGATGCTGGCCCCGACTCCCACACCTCTTCCTCCTCCTCTGATTCAGCTGTTGAAGGAGCTGGCGGCCGACAGGCCACAACACCAAGATGGCAACCTGCAAAAGGACGGTGGGAATGTAGTGGGCCAATTCTGGACCGAAGCATTGAAGACAGGTGACATCAATTCAGCCGGCCGTCTCCCCGAGGCTGGTTCCCATTTCCGATTTAAGAAATAAAAGGGTCTTGCCAACACACACACACACACAAAGGTACTTTTTGGTTTCAAGATGTTTGGTTTTTTTTCTAATTTATTTATTGAAACAGTTCAACACTCTCTCTTGGAATTGTTACCGTAAGAAAAGAAAGAAAAAGAAAAATCCGTGTTCCCTGCTACCCGAGGATCCCGATTGCTACTTGTGGCCACATCAACTTAGCACGGGGGGAAAACTCACAACCACACAGGCCAATGCAACGGGTCACATACGACTAACCCCTCCGTTTACATCCACCGAAAAAGGACAAAAAGACGGACTTGGCCAACGAAGCTTGGAAATTCAACACCACCCCCCACCCAGCCCTTTTGTGCAAGAAACCACTGTGGGCAAACAAACCCCTTTCGGAAGGGAGTCTCCACTGCTTTCCAAGTGTCTTTCCCCCAAGATTTGAGGAGGGGGGCTTGCACCCTGCCAGAGGTTTCGACAGAGAAGCAAACACTGGAGCCCGGGAGCAAAAACGTGGCAGCTTGGCACCTTTATTTTTAGTTGGTTTTTTTTCACCCCTTCTTAATTATTTAAAAAGTGTTAATTAGAAAGTCCGGAATATACAGAAATCATCTAAAGCAAACCAGTCAGACTTTTTTTCACTTTCCACATTAGCACTGCTAACCTTTTCCCCTTCCCAACCCTGTTGCACCATTCGCCGCGCTCACGATGAGGTTACGTAGCAAACCACCCTCCCGGAGGACAGGCCTGGAGATGTTGCCTTGGGAAGCCTCCCCCTCTCCTTCCCCTTTGGGGATTCCCAGGCTGGGCAAATAGCCCCCCCACACCCTGCCTGTTCACTAGAGAGCACTGCGTTTTTGAGAAAATGAGAATTTCACCGGTGCTTCTGGCCGGCCTCTCCTCCCCGGCCGACATCCAAACCCCTGTTCTCGTTCCTCTTTACGGGCTTCCGTGGCGGCCGGAGGTCCTTCTAAAACCATGAATTGCTCAGGGCCCGAGCTGTCTCCGAGAAGGTCGGAAGCATCTTACAAGTCCACGGTGAAACACGGCTGGCTGAAGTGGAAGATGGCTCCCTTCGGCGGAGGGGAACCTCCTGGTCCCTTCTTCGCTTTGAGCGGGGCGGCTGCAGGCAGCTGCTTCCTTTCCTAAAACAGCAGCCGGACAATAAATACAGGGTTTCTGCCCAGCCCTTCCGGTAAGATTCGGAAGTCCAAGGATTGACATCGGTCATCTCTTAACACTGTCAGACGCCAGGACAACCGAGGGTGGGACGTGATTTGAGGATTGGGTGGCTTTTTTTTGGCCCCCTCTTGATATGCTCCGTGGGGCATCAGATCAAAAGCTGGTGATTATATGCTGGGTGAAGCTCGTATGATCTTGTTTTAACCTAATGGGAAGAATGGTTCGCTCTTCGGCAGCTAGAAATGGAATCGAGAGGCAGGTTTGGTTCGAAGAGGCGAAAAACATCCAGCCCCCCCTTCCCAAATTCTCCAGGGGAGGGCAAAAAGGAAGAAGAGAACCACAAAGAACTGATCCCGTCAGAAGCACATTTCTCCGTTCAAACTTCACACCTGTACAGAATGATACACGCTTATTTAAAAAAGAAAAAAGGAAAAAAAAAGGGGGGGGGGGGAAGAGATGATTTGTGTTGCTGAAGTCTTACAAGGACAGGAATGCTACCAGGAGGGCAAATACAAGTTTTAATTCCTAATTTTTCTCTGCCGTGGAGATTTTGAACGTTATAAAAGTGGGATCTTCATCCTTCCCTCGAAAGGAGGGAATCAAAGGGCAAGAGAACACAAAACAACGCCAGGAATGTCCAATGATTCCAGAATCGGGCAAAAAAAAAAAGAATTTCAAAAATGATCACCAAGGATCCACTCCTCGCTTAAAAGGCTAATGAAGGCTGACGAATAACAGCCAACGACAGCCGCTGGTTTTAAGGTTATTCTTGGACCGTATTTTCTGGAGAGAGGGGTGGGGGGGAAGAGAGCAAGTAAACAAAAACAAACAAACCAACCCCCCCAAAAAGAGGAGAGTTCTGAACAATTCATGATTGGTGGAGTCAGAGAAGGCAGAAGCCCGAAGCGACGGCGAGGGAAGTGCAGCTGGTTCAAAGCCCATATACATTATGTACAAACGCTGAAGTCCCCTCCGTAGGCCAAGTCTCCCCTGGTCTACGAGATGCTCTTCCAAGAGGGGTGGGAGAGAGAGAAAAAAATAAAATAAACTTGAGGATGGGCGGAGTCGGGGCGGGACCTTCGTCCGTCCCATCCTGTTCTTGGCACGGTCAAGGTAAGGCGCCTCCCGATCGAGGAGACGGCGGGAGCTCCTTTAAATAACGGCACGTGAGGAGGGAGAACGGAAGGGGAGAGGAAGAGTCCCGGGGCATCGCATGCACCAGGCTGCGAGGGCGGGGCTGCCCGAGCGCCCAGTCTCTGCCGCCCCCAGAGGAGGAGGAGGAGGAGAAGGAGGAGGAGGAGGAAGGCCATTAACAGCAACGCTTCTTCCGTTTACTGTTCTTTGTGAGTTTCACCACGTCGTTCTGTTGCTGCTGCTGCTGCTTGGCGAGGTTGTCTTTCTTGGCCCGGAGAACCAACTCCGTGATGCAGTTGAACATCTGGGGAGGAAAGGAGATAAGAAAAAAAAAGAAGGGGGAGGGGAAGAAAGGAGGCGGTTAGGAATGGGGGTTACGGAGGCCTTGGTTTCAGGGGCTCGGAAGTGCTTGCTGAACTACATCTCCCAGCAGCCTCTGGGGTGAAAGGGAGGAGGGAGGCCAAGAGATAGGAAGGCCTCGTTTCCCCTGAGCTGGAGTTATAAGGCTGCGGGCGACTACCAAATGGTCCCTCTTGTGTAAAAAGCCCGCCCTCTTCTTCTGTTAATCTGTCGTTATCTTTGAAGGGTTGTTCCTGGATTATCCAGAGCTTGGAATGCTTTTGTTGTTCCTTACAAGCCACCTCCATCTGCCTGGTTCCCACATCTAAACCAAAGGCAGGTCGATGGGAGCCAGACAGGCTGCTTTCCCATAACCTGCCACTGGAAGGGGGAAAAAAAACGTTTGGAACTCAGGAGACAACCGTGCTGGACACTCCCGCCCTAAAGGGTAGCCTCAGGAGGCTCATCTTGCTGAATTTAGGAAGAAGGCAGCCTTGCTGTATGCTGTCTCCAAAATCCTGACGTGCTGGATTAAATCTAATCCCACCTTACTTGCTGCCCCTGTGGCAGAGCCCCAGGAAGCATGTTACGGGACCAGGGAGCGTAAGGAGTTGGTGACTAGGAGGAATCGTGAGTGAAATAGGAAGAAAAGATTGGGAAAAGCCTTTGGCTCTTAGGCTCTTGGACTCTTGAAGCCATACTGGTAACCCCCCTCGTCTTTCCCAATTACCTCTTCCACATTAATGTTCTCTTTGGCACTGGTCTCAAACAGCTGGATGCCCATCTGCCCAGCAAATTTATAGGCATCTTCCGTCTCTACCACTTTCCGTTCCGGATCATCGTTCTTATTGCCAACTGTGGGAGCAATGGAAACCAAAAGTCAGGAGGACAGAGTTGGAAGGGACCTTGGAGGTCTTCTAGTCCAACCCCTTGCTCAGGCAGGAGACACAATTACCACTTTGGACAAATGGTTGCCCAATCTCTTTTTTAAAAAACTGAAGTGTTGAAGCATTCTAGAGGCAAGTTGTTCCACTGGCTAATTGTTCTAACTGTTAGGAAATTCCTCCTTAGTTCAAGGTTGCTTCTCGCCTTGATGCGTTTCCATCCGTCGTTTCTTACAAGTCACGGCTGCAAACTTGTAAAAATGGATCGGACGCTGCTGAAGGTTCAAGGGAGGTATAAAATCTGGCCTAGCAGTAATGGAAGTTTTACTTTTTCTTTCCCCAGGGATTTCTATATCGCTGCTTTTTATTTTATTTTTAGGAGGAACCTCAAGAAAGCATCAATAATTCAGGATACAATAAAAAGCACAGGAACAATTGATCTCTCCTCTCATAAAAAGGTATCTTTGTTTGAAGCGTAACTGCTCCTTCCTCGAGCCCGCTGGGTGGGTTGGAACTGCAGGGGGCCTTCAACGGTTGATGGCCATAAAATGGCTCATCAAGCGATGCTCCCAATTTTATTTTGGTGTGTGTGTGTTCATTAAGCGAACATGTCCACTGTAAAGCGAAGTCCACAGATGTTAAACAAATCATTGGTTCGCTATTGGCATGGTTTTGCCGGAAACTGGAAGGAAGTGATGGGTTTGGCCAAATTTGTCATAAAAGACCTGGTTCTGCCAGCGGGCCTGGGGAACCCAGAGAGGGGTGGAGCCCGTCAAACGGCTTGTGTAAGGTGCTGTCACCGGGGTGGGTGGGTGGGGAGGGCGATTTTAGTAGATTAATTCATTACATGACTCTTCTTTTACTGGCTTTATATGGGGTTTTACATTCTGTAAGCTGCCTTGAGTCGCCATGTGCAGAGAGGCGGCGATATACATTTCTTAAATAAATTTTAAAAAAAAATGTGAATGTGATGCTGCAAATTTACGGCTTTATTTTTTGAATCCCCGAAGTTTGGCCCTGTGACTATAGAGAGGACCTGATTGTTGGAATTTCACATCTGGGTTGTAAGTCCCCCTTTATTTTTATTTTTTTATTTTTTTGGAGGGGGGTGTTCTTTGTAATTTCACTTGCTAAGCAACCAGTCCTTAAGTTGAGGACTGCCTATTAAAACTCCCAGATGGAAAGGGTGAACTTAGTCGTCTCTGGGTGCCTTCCTTTTCTCTCTCTCTCTCTCTCTCTTCTTAGGGCAAGCTATCCATGCTTAGATTGGAATTGTTATTCTAATACTGCAGATTTGTGGGGGGAGGAGATTTAATGGTGGCCAAGACCCAGTTTATCTAAAACTACTTACAAAGTTCATGGGAAAATAAATGGAGACTGGGAAATTTAAATAGTTCACAGTTCAGGTACTTCTTATAGATTGCAGCAGCATATTATGGGATAAGGGTTTTCTAATGGGGTGGGCCTTGTTCTATCAAAACCTTCCCCGAGCCAGAGAGTTTACCTAATATCCGGCACACATCGTCGCAATTCTGGTTTATTTCATGCAGCCATCGCTTGACGTTCACGAAAGACTCTGCGCTGGTGACGTCATAAACCACAATGACCCCGTGGGTCCCTCGGTAGTACCTGAGGGGCAAAGATGAGCGTGATTAAGGCATGACCCCAAATTCATTGACTCCGAGTTCACTGTCCCATTTAGAATGGGATAGATAGAGTTGGAAGGGACCTTGGAGGTCTTCTAGTCCAACCCACTCTCAAGCAAGAGATCTGATACCATTTCAGACAAGTGACTGTAACGTTTCTTAAAAACCTGCAGGGATGGAGTACCCACAACTTCTGGTGGCAAGTTGTTCCACTGGTTAATTGTCCTCTCTGTTTGGAACTTTCTCCTTAATTCCAGGTTGTTTCTTTCTTTGATCAGTTTCCATCCGTTGTTTCTTGTCTTCCCTTCTGGTGCTTTGGAAAATAATTTGAGCCCCCCTTCTTTGTGGCAGCCCCTCAAATACTGGAACACTGCTATCCTGTCCCCGCTAGTCCTCCTTTTCCCTAGTAGCCAAACCCAATTCCTGCAATCCTTCTTCATACATTTTTGTCTCCAGGCTTTGAATCATCCTAGTTGCTTCACTCTTTCTCTGCACCCTTATACTCCTTTCTAGCTCTGCCTTACACATTTCTTCTCCTGCACTTTAAATATGCTGCATTTTAACTCCTCTAATTTGTGGACCAAAGACTGAGAATCCTAGAAGCTGAAATCCAACCCGCTCAGACCATCCAACTGAGGAAGAAGATCTTAGCGGACCGTTTGCATTTCTACTATTACAAATCAAGTTGCTTTAGATTCCAGATATGGCGTCCTGGGATAATTTTCCAGGATTCAAACCTAGGTGGTCATTGGGACTCAAGATTTAAGTGTTCCGGGCTTTCGGACCTGTGCTGAACCCCATCCTCAGAGAATGGCTCAGCCTCCAGAAGGGGTGCCCTGGGCTGCTCTAGGCCTCATATTGATATGGCTCTATGGCAGATTGCTTGGCACAAAGAAAGAACCATTGAAGACTTAATAGCCAGCCATCAACACCCTAATCAAATTTAAATAGAATTCTTTATTGGTCAAGTGTGAGGGGGCACACAAGGAATTTAATTACTAATCAATTAATTTAATTAATAATTAACAACCAAACCGCTACATACAACCAGGAACCATATGAATATAAGGTGTAAAACATTTTAACATCCACGAGGGTAGGTTAAAGAGCTCCTGGGGCACAAGAGCTCACAAGACTGTTTCTATGATTTTTAAAAAGTTCTTCTTTAAAATATGGATACGTATTGGGGAAACAATGGCCGCGGAGAGCCCTCTAAATTCTCCGGTTAATCAAATAAAAGCGTTTGGCAGAAGAGTAGGTGATGGGAAAAATAAATAAATAAAGAGATGGGCCAGCTGGCTGGCTCTTCTTTCAGCGCATTCATGCTAGGGGGGCGGGGCGGGGGGGAGCGCATGATGTGGAAAGTCAAAAGCGATCTGTGGGAAGCTGAATTGGCAGGTTTGAAACATGAGATTGCCATGGAGAGGACTCTGGGGGCTGGGGACAAGGGCTGGCCCCAGGAGCCTCCCTCAAGCAGAAGAGAAATTCAGGAGAAGGAGAAGCAGGCGGGGGAAGAAGAGAGTACGGGATAATAGAGTTGGAAGGGACCCTGCAGGTCATCTAGTCCAACCCCCTTCTCAAGTAGGAGTCTCCTATTACCATTGCAGATAAATGGTTGGCCAATCTCTTCTGAAGAACCTCCAGTGTTGGAAAATCCACAAATTCTGGAGGCAAGCAGTTCCACTGGTTAATTGTCCTCACTGGAAGGAAATTTCTCCTTGGTTCTAGGTTGCTTCTCTCCTTGATGGGTTTCCACCCGTTCTCTCTTGCCCTGCCTTCTGGAGAATAAGTTGACCCCTTCTTCCTCCTCTTTGGGGCAGCCCCTCAAATGCTGGAACTGTGCTATCATCTCACCCCTGGTCCTTCTCTTCACTTAGACTAGCCATGCCCAGTTCCTGCAATCCTCCTTCATACGTTTTATCCTCCAAGCCCCTAATCGTCTTTGTTTCTCTTCTCTGTGCTCTTTCTAGAGTCTCAACATTGGAAGAAACTTTGGAAGACGTAGTGGCGTCAGAACAAGGAGCCGCTGGAGACATTGAAAGATGACCCTCCCGAGCCACTGTGCCTCCTACCACAGTGAGATACGGATGAAGGCTGAAGGACAAACGCTATCCTTCGTTTGCCTTATATGATCATTCTACCACGGAAAAATAAACGTTGCTCCTCCAGTCATAACATCAACTTAGCAAGGCCAGGGCATAAATTCTGCACGGAGAAGGTTGTAGGTAGAATCACAGCCTTTTTGAAGGATGCCCGGGGGTGGGGTGGGGGAGGAGAAGTTGGATGGTCCCTTGTTGGAGAAGAGTTTGTCCACTGGTATACAGGGTCTCCTGCTTGAGGATGGAGGGGGTGGGGGTGGACTAGAAGACCTCCAAAGTCCCTTCCAACGCTATTATTCTGTATTCTGATAGACCTGCTTGACAGAGGATGGACCGAATGTAATTTTTCAGAGGTTTAATGCATCTGCCAAATTCTCCCCAGTGGACCTATGACTTCCATCTTTGCTTTAATATTACAGGAGTAGTGCTCGACTTACAACCATCCGTTTAGTGACTGTTCAAAGTTGCAACAGCACTGGAAAAAGGGACACTCTCCCTCTCTCTCACGCACACACACACGTATGTCACATCAAAGGGTCACCGACTGACCTGTTTGCAATTTGAAGACTACCCTGAATCACCTTTTCCGACCAACAGGTTTTATTAAAAGGCATTAGCTTTGATCAGCCAATGCCTTTCAATAAAACGTAAATAAGATGCATGGGGGCTGATGAAAGAGAATGCTTTTTTTAAAACAAAACATGTTGCTTGCAAAAGCTGCTACTCCCATTTATTTCTTTTTCTCCCGAGTTGTAACTTATTTTCAGAAAGAGAATATTTAGAATAGAACAGAGTAACAGAGTTGGAAGGGACCTTGGGAGGTGTCTTCTTTTAGTGCATCCTGGTTTTGCCTCGGTTTGAGTTACTTTGGGTTGGATTTGGGTTTTGGTCTTCTGTTCTTTGGGTCGGTTGTATTTTTGGAGGCTGGTTTTTGGTTGGGAGGCACCTAGAGTCGCTTGGGAGATGAGCACCTGTCAATCGTGTGTGTTTGTGTGTGTGTGTGTGTGTGTATTTGTTTTCTGAGGTTCTTGCGGGTATTTGTATGTGGATCTTTGGTTATTTGGGTTTTCTCCCACGTAAGATTGGAAGTATCTAGGCAACGTTTCGATGAAGTCTCATTCATCATTTTCAGGCTTGTGTCTTCGGCTCTGTGCTTCTCGAAGATGATGAATGAGACTTCATCGAAACGTTGCCTAGATACTTCCAATCTTACGTGGGAGAAAACCCGAATAACCAAAGATCCACACACACACACACACACACACACACACACACACACACACACAACCCAGCAAACCAGCCCATTTCCTGGAAGAGGTCCCTGGGCTGCTTGGAAGGAGTTCGGTCACCCCAAGGACAAACAAGTAAGGCTGTCGTTGGAAGGTAATCGGTTTACTACGGATTAAGCTTAACTAAGTGCCTCAACCTGAAATCCACCTTGGAACCCCACCGGCACCTGTTTTACTCGAACAAAACAATCACTTATCACATTTATTTAGAGATTTACCAAAATATCCTGATAATCAAACATTAATAAGAATAATTGTAATATTCATACAAGACACAAATAAAGCCGGAGAACCATTTGGTTTAAAAATTAACGAGGAGGAGAAGGAGAAGAAGGAAGGAAGGAAAGAAGAGGAGGAGGAGAAAGGAGGAGTAGGAGAAGGATAAAGGAAGGAAAGAAGGAACGAAGAAGAGGAAGAGGAGAAGAAGGAAGAGAAGAAGGAAGAAGAAAAGAAAGACATGGTTGGAGGTGTCCAACCTTGGCAACTGACTTGTAATTTCATCTCCCAGAATTCCTCAACCAGCCATGGGAATTCTGGGAGTTGAAGTCCACAGGTTTTAAAGTTGACACAGTTGGATACCCCTGGCTTTGAACATCAACAGGGCTACCTAAGAGTGGAGTACCCCCAATAACAAGAGGAACTGTGGATATGAGTCCTACTCCTTTTATCAGGAACTTTTTCTCGGGGGGAGGCATCGGAATGCACCAGAGAACAACTGAGCTTCGCAAAGGATTTCTGCCTGTGGGCAAAGCTGACTTCGGATTTGCTAATAGTGGGACTGGCCTACGGCAGGCAGGATACTGAAGTTCAGCATCGCAAGCAAAGGAAGTCTTATGTTGAAACTGTTCTCGGCAAACTCGACACCACGTGGTCACACTTTTGGGGAACTTCGAGACACGCTCAGCCCTTAGGCCTTGTCCTGGAGTGGTGGCACAGAGCTGGCATAGATTCTTCTGTTCTCATTTAGAATTAGATATTAGACACCAACTAAGCCATCACATTGTCAGTGAAACACTGACACACACACCTCTCTCTCTTCCCCCCCCCCCCCCCTCTCTCTCTTCCTCCCCCCCTCTCACTCTTTTCTTTGGAAAATAATTTGGGATTATATGGTGGCAAGTGATATCTATCTATCTATCTATCTATCTATCTATCTACCTGCCTGCCTACCTACCTTTCTCTCTCTCTCTCTCTCTCTCTCTCTCTCTCTCTCTCTCTCTCTCTCTCTCTCTCTCTCTCTGCAAGTCCCTCTTTTACACTCCTCCACCATTTCCTGCCATAAGCTGGCCCACACAGCACAAACCACAAAGAATATGCTTTGGGTCGGTGAGGAAGTCAGGGCTGGTCTGCCCCATGCACCCACAGGCTCTGCTTGCGGCCTTAAGAAGTACACAGAGAGTCTTAAGGTGCATGTATGCAGTCATTCCAGTTTTGTGTTGTTGTTTTTAATTTGGGGGTTTGGCAGAATCTCCTTCCCCTAACTGCAAAACGTGAGGTCTTCATCAGACATTTTAGTCCAATCCTCAAATATTTATCGATAGAACATAGAATCATAGGGCTGGAAAGTACCTTGGAGGTCTTTTAGTCCACCCCATTGCCCGTGGCAGGAGACCCAATACCATTCCAGACAAATGGCTCTCAAGTCTCTTCTTGAAAACCTCCAGTGGTAAGAGCACCCACCTGACTGATTGTTCTCACTGTGAAGAAATTTCTCCTTAACTCTAGGTTGGATCATTATCCATCCATCCAATCTGTCTCTCCTTCCTATCTATCTATCTATCTATCTATCTATCTATCTATCTATCTATCTAATCTAGCCCTATCTATCTACCTATCATCTAATATATCTCTATCTCTATCTATCTATCTATCTATCTATCTATCTATCTATCTATCTATCTATCATCTATCTATCTATCTATCTATCTATCTATCTATCCATCCATCCATCCATCCATCCATCCATCCATCCATCCATCAGTCCATCCATCTATCCATCCATCCATCTAAATTTATTGGCTGCCCATCTAACTACAGGGTAACTCTTTAATAATCTATTTATAATGTAAACATGTTCCATCTGTTACTTCTTGTCCTGCCCTTTGGTGCTTTGGCAAAGAGGATGACTCCCCCCCCCCCCCCAAATTCTCTGTGACAGTCCCTCAGATATTGGAAGACTGCTATCATATCGCCCCTGGTCCTTCTCTTTCTTAGATTAGAGACACACCCAGTTCCAACCCTTCATCTTTCTAGAGTCTCAACATCTCTTTTTTTGCATTGTGGTGACCAGAAATGGGAGTGTTATTTCAAGTATGGCGTCACCAGTCAACGATATCTCAGTGAATTCTGGGGATCCAAGTCATCCTTCAATCTTATTTGCCAAGCTAATCTAACGTCACAAGTATTAATTCCTTCTTTCTGTCCTGAGAAAAGCAGCACCCATCAGATGGATCTATCAGTGACAAATTTCGCTCTTGTTCCTGCCTTCCTGAGTCTGGTACAAAGCTAACAAAAACACATTGCATTCAACATTTTAAATATCATCTGCTCTAAATCAAGTCC
The DNA here is from genome assembly GCF_900518735.1 of Pseudonaja textilis. The sequence goes on along the minus strand of NW_020769420.1, from coordinate 1,811,382 downwards.
TGCCCTTTATATACAGGGGCTGTGGAGAAGGCATCTGTATAGACTGGAGATATTTTAGGCCACTCAAGAATTCTTCCAAAGCAACCTTCTAAAATCTATTTTAGGTAATGGAAATACTACGCTGAAAATACCTTGCCTTCCTCACAAGAGACAATTCTCAGGTTTCTTTGAAAAAAAACAACAACAGACCAGTGAGCCAGTGAAAATATTACACTGTAAAATTCCTCATTCTCCCTAGCAAACAATCCGCTTGAATGAAAAGAGAGAGAATAAAACGGCTAGAATCAGCCAGACAAACCATCCCTGCTAGGATAAAAAAGATTTCAGTGTCAAAGCATCCAAATTACTTCTGTGGGGTTTTTCCCCCTTTCAAATCACGCCGTGAATCATAGCTAGCCTATCATTTCTTTCCCTGAACTCGCTTTGCCAGAACTCTGTGACAACCTCCTGTATAGAAAACAAAACCTCAGCGCTATTCATGCATCTGTTGGTGTGAAAGGGAGCTGGCAGCAACAGAGGGAAGCTTAGTTCCCACTCTGAGTTGTAACACCATCCCATGCAGAACCGAGGGCCTACTCAGACTAATTTTAGCCGTATTTCTTTGTTAATTTGGGAGCAAATTAAACTACGGTTTTGGTGGGACTTGAAGGCTAAGTCAGGCCCTTCAGAGAAAACTTCACCCTCAATGCAAAGTATGAAGAATACTGCAATCGGTCAATGAATTCTAAACATATTATTTAGGGGGGGGGGGCGAGAGGGGAGAGATGGAGGGAGAGAGAGAAAGAAAATATCTCCCCTCTTGTTTTCCAACATCCCTGTGAGGCGAGCTGGGCTGAGCAAGTGTGACTGATCCAAAGTCACCCAGCTGGCTTTCGTGCCTAAGGTGGGACTAGAACTCATGGTCTCCTGGTGATTGGCCCAAAGTCACCCAGCTGGCTTTCGTGCCTAGGCAGGACTAGAACTCCCATCTCCTGGTGATTGCTAGAATTTGTCAGTGTCAGCTGCCTTGTGACTCACTAAATCACTCTTTTTGGGAAAAAATTGTTTGGTACTCATCACATCTCCCGGAACCAATTAACCCAAGAGTACCGAGGTGCCTCTGTATTATATTAAGACAAAACTCCATAAACTCTTCCTGTGTGTTCTTAATATTCTGTACCTTTCGCGGATTACAATCTGGCTCGTTGGGGCAAACGGAGGAGAAGAAAAGAAACAGCAGCTAGGAAGAAGCAATCGTCGCCTTTAATCTTATCAGAACAAACTCATGACGAAATCCAGTTATCAGAAAAACATTTTAAAAAACAACAACCACCACCGACTCACGTTGACGTGATCGTCCGGAAGCGCTCCTGTCCCGCCGTGTCCCAGATCTGTAGTTTGACTTTTTCCCCGTTGATTTCAACTGTCCGAATTTTGAAGTCGACCCCAATTGTGGTAATGTAGCTGCCTGTGTGTGGGAGGGAAAAACAGCAGATAAATTGTGGGAGCTTCGGAGGGTACCAACAAGTCAATTATACACAGCTGGCTGCTTCTGAATGGTGCAACATTGATTAGGAATCCTTTTTCGGATGGCGGACAAATTATCTAAGGGAAAATATTCTTGGCCTCCGTTTCCATTCAACTATCCTGTTGAAACTATTCTTTCAAACTCCTGAAAACTCTCATTATTCTTTTTAAAAGAGGGAGGAGGGGATGTCTCCATTGTCAGACTATAAAAGCATTTTTAACAGGGAAGGAAGATGCTTAATTTATCCTGATCGTAAAAATAAACAGCACCCACCCCCCCACCCCCCAAACTGCAAAGATGAAATGACAATTAAAAGGCAAATTGTGAAGGGCCCACACAAAGCTACCATTATGCTGTGCAAGGGGACACCATGCGCTCATTATTATTTTTTGTTTTCTATATTTTCCAAATACAAGCCTCTTTTTAAAACTCTTTTCAAAAGGCTTGAAAACATGGCGCAGATAAATCGGGTGGCTTGCAAAGGCGTTGCAGGAAATCCTCAACCTAGGACCACAATTGAGCCCAAAACGTATGTTGCTGAGTGAGAAATTTGTTAAGTGAGCTTTATGACTTTCCTTGCTGCTGCTGTTAAGCAAATCATTGCAGTTGTTAAATTAGGAATGTAGCTGTTCAGCGAATCTGGTTTCCCCATGACCTTGCTCGTCAGAAGGTGGCAAAAGAGGAATCGCACGGTCCCGGGACACTGGAGGTGCCAAATGCCCATCTTACCTGAGAAAGTGTTGTCTGCAAAACGTAGCAGCAAACTGCTCTTGCCAACACCTGCGTGAGAAAAAGAAAGAAGAGAAAGCTGAGTTCTGCCAGTCATTGCTGGAGCAACAGAGAGCAGCATTTTATTTTAATGCTGTTTACTGCGCCGTTCCTCTTTGAATATTTATAGGGTTACGTGCCTGGATACTACTGCCTGAAGCTGGCAGGTGTTTGCACATCTGCTCTGCAGAAAGAAGGGCATCATGGAATCGTAGGGCTGAAAGGGATCTTGGAGGTCTTCTAGTCTAACCCCCTCCTCAAGCAGAAGACCCTGTAACCATCTCAACTGGTCTATTTTTCAAAATCTCTGGTGATGGAGTACCCACAACTCTGGTAGGCAAGCTGCTCTATTGGTTAATTGTTCTCACTGACAAGAAATTTCCATGTAATTCTAGGTTAGATCTCTCTCTGATAAGCTTCCATCCCTCACTTCTCGCCCTGCCTGTAGAGGCTATGGAGAATAACTCAATCTCTTCTCTGTGGCAATCCCCCAAATATTGGAAGACTGCTACCATGTCACTCTTAGTCCTTCTCTTGGTTAAGACATACCCAATTCCTGCAATCCTTCTTCATATGTTTTAGACCCTAGTCCCCAAATCATCTTTGTGACTCTTTCTAGAGTCTCAACATCTTTTTTTTGTATCATGGTGACTAGAACTGGACATAGTATTCAAGATATGGCCTCACTAGTGCAGAACAAAGGGGGTGCTAAAACTTCATGTTACCTTGATGCTATTGCTGTGTTGATACAGCCTAGGACTGATTAATGCTAGCTGCAAAGCATCTTTTCAGAGTGCCTCGCCAGGACAGCTTTCGTTCTTACCGAGTGCCAGAGAAACGCCCTCGTTACTAGGCACAGCATGGCAAGTTGGATCTGGGCACCTTTAAAGCACACACACAATATTAGCCATCTTTTGTGCTATTTGGACATTGTGAAAGTGGGCTTCACTCTGGGGGTGCCTCTGCCCCAGGTAAAAGGAAAAAAAAATCATTTACTTTATTTCTTACATTGATATTGTACTCCAATCCCAGAGGACTCCTGGCAGTTTACAATGAAAATTGATATATAATTAAGACATATAAAAGACTGTAAATCTCCAGTATGGTGCAATATTAGCTCAGCAGCCATCAATATTTAGTGCAACCCCAAAGTCATCTGTAAGAGTCTACATTTAGCTGGGTTTGGAGGGCAGCCCCTTTCTCATTTCTATTGGGAGACCCTTCCAAGCCACTGCTCAAGCAGGACAATCTATACTAATTGTATACAAATAACTTTATTGTGACCATTAACCAGCCAAAATAAAAAAGAAGAGAAAACAATTTCTGAGTCTCTAGAACATTCAGTACAAAATAAGGAGCGGTACATAAAAAAGAAACGCTTAAAAGCATCTTTCTAGTTAAAACTGACCTAGAATTGTAGAATGCCTGACAAATCTGAGGGAGGTACAATACAGTGGGTACTGCATTGTATTAATCGTAGTATAGCTAGTCCTCAACTTAAGATCACAATTGAGCCCAGATTTCTGTCCCTAAGCGAGACAGTTGTTAAGTGCATTTTGTCCCCTTTTACAGGCTTTCTCACCACCGTTAAGTGAATCACTGAAGTTGTTAAGTTAGCAATACAGTTGTGGAGTGAATCTGGGTTCCCCATTGACTTTGTCAGAAGGTCGCAAAAGGAGATCACGTGACCCTGGGATGCTGCAACCGTCATAAATACGAGTCAGTTGCTGAGCATCTGAATTTTGCTCACATGCTACAACGGGTGTAAGCATGAAAAATGGTCATAAGTCCCTTCCTGCCCCCATGAGCTCGTAACTTTGAGCAGTCACTAAACAAATGGTTGTCGCTAAATGAATGGTTGTAAGTTGAGGACTACCTGTACTTGCTGCAACAAGTAAATTCTGAAAATGGAACCTAATCAAAGAGAGAAGCAACCTAGAGAACTAAGAAGAAATTTCCTGGCAGTTTCAACCATCAACCAGTGGAATGACTTGGCCCCAAAAGTTGTAAATGTTCCAACACTGGAACTCTTTAAGAAGAGACGGAGCAACCATTCGTCTGAAATGGTAGAGAGTCTCCTGTCTGAGCAGGAGGTTGGACTAGAAGACCTCCAAGGTCCCTTCCAACTCTTCTATTTCTATTCTACTATTCCTATTTCAACTCAATTCTACGCTGCTGTTGGTGATTTCCAAAGTGTGATGGAAGAAGCCCCAGGAGGAGACGGTCAAGGCCAGGAGGGATGTTTTTCCTTGGTGTCTTAGAGACAAAGACATAAGCAGAACAGGATGTAGCCACCACTTCCTCTTCCTCCTCCTCCTCCTCCAAGGGCCCCCGATTCTGCCCAAACACAAGCTGCACCCAACCTTTCCAGCGTGGTGATAAAACGCATCAAAGATACAAGGATGAAATGCAACTGCGTTCAGCCTAGCAGCTCGACTCACACATAACCTTCGGCCATAACGGCTTACAAACCACACAGACTCTGGCTTGACACAAAAATAAACATTAGAGTGGTGCTTTTTGACGTCGGCCAGTTTAAGGTGGGTGGACTTCTACTCCCAGACTTCCCCCGCCAGCATGCGGCTGAAAAACAGGGCAAAATATGCTTAACAACCACCTCAAGCAATGACAGAAATTCGTCCTAAGTGTGCACACCTCCACCTGCAGCTCTCACTAGCCCCATCTTGGGAGCAAAAGAAAACAATCCCAGCATCCTCCCTGGGCTACAGGCATTATTCAAGCTAGCTGCTGGCAAGCCATCAACATCCATCTGCCCATCCATCATGAGTCACTGTGAAGATTGACGGGGACCAAGAGAAAAAAAAGGGACTTTCCATTCAGAGGACAGAGGACAGCTCTTTTGCCTGCACGCTTATGAAAATGTAAGGGAGAACAAGCATTTTAAATCTGGCTTTCAGAAATCCGCAATAAGCCCAGGGTTGTTATATTTATTACAAGAGAGAGTGAGAGCGAGAGAGCGTGAGTGTGTGACTGGCCTAAAGTCACCAACCGGTTTAATGCAGGACTAGAATTCTCCAGCTCCTGGGCCCAAAGTCACCCAGCCAGCTTTCATGGCTAAGGTGGGACTAGAACTCAGGTCTCCTGGTGATTGGCCAAAAGTCAGACTAGAACTCCCATCTCCCAGTTTCTAGCCTGACCAACCACTAGATCAAACTAGGGGATAATTAGGTCTGTTCCCCACCCTGTTATACAAGACAGATCCAAAACTGTGGGGAGCCATTTGTGGCCCAGAGACGTCAGGCGGTCCAAGTGTCAAAAAAGAAGAGGGGACCAGGGATCTTCTGAAGGCTAAGCAGGAGCCCTGGCCTTGAGCTACAGCATTTGACAAGTTAAAACTGAACAATCATCGATTTTTGAAACTTATTTCCACGCAGAAGGCTGTTAAGGAAGTTAGAAAAAGAGCCCTCTCAGCAGAACTAAGCCAGGGACTCTGCTGATGGAGGCCTGTTAAGAAATGTAGGTCTCCTTATATATGAAGTTTTTTCTTTATATCATGAAGATATTAATAGCATGAAACTACAGGTAATTTTGACTTAGAACAGTCCATTTAGTCACTTACTTAACAATCTCAGGGACTTGCCCGACAACTGTTGCAAGAAAAAATGGAGCAGAATTCACTTATCAAATGCCTCACTTAGCAACAGAAATTTGAGGCTCAATTTGTACCACAAAATGTTCAGTCCAGATTATATGGCAATGGCCTTACAATAATCTTATAAAGTAGGTCAATCATTGCAGAAATTACAAGAAACTATTACAAACCATTTTATATTTCAATGGCTTTATAATCGCAGAAAAGACCAGTAATGAGGAAATGATAATATTCCTTATGCAATTAAACAAAACTGTAGGCAAGGCGAGAACTGACGCCTGGGTTTCTAGCTCACACCTCTTTAAACATGAAACTCTTGTTTTGCTTTCTAGAAACTTTTGTGAAGCATACACAATAAAAAAGGAAAGAAAGAAAAGGCTGAGATCTTGGAACTATAACTAAGTTAAATACAAAAGGGAAGAAAGAGGAGAGTGAATCATTCTCCACCACAGTCAAATGTGGGAACGGAGAAAGGCTTTTAATTAACACAAAATTAAGTCTAAGCTCTTGTAGCATGACCTACAAACCGAAACACCCAGTTTTCAAGGTTTGCCTCATATCCCTGCAACTAACTGTCCTTAGATCAAAAGTGCTCATTCAAGCTGTCCGTCAAGTACGGGAATAAATCTCCCTTTCACCAAATCTCTAGGCTCCTATAATCCAAAGTCTGTATAAGACTTGACTGCTCCTTAGATGAACTGCGATTATGCTGCCTGGTTGGAAGATCAAAACTCAAATCCCCATCCAGTTTTCCTTTTTGCTAAGATGTTACCGCTATTCAGAGAGACTGGGAATAAAGGTAGAAACCATTTCACATTAACCCCAATTATAAAGAACTATGCATGCATTTTGGGTTATTGTTGCCTCTCCTTTTACCCTTTTAAACAAAACTATAGCCCTTAAACAAAAATTAAATTATGAGCTGTCTGTGGCTGAGGGCAGCCTTTCTATTATGTATTCTGTAAAGTGCTGCAGGTATAATGATGTACAGCTAAACATCTAACCTCTGGCTAGGTATTTGGTGGCTGGACGATTGAAAGAAACCTATTTCTTAAGGGTCTTTTATCTTTTTCTTTCATCCAGCCTCTAAGAATTATCTCTGAAGTACTTTACACCAATTTTTCATTAATCCACTGTAACTTATTGCACACACACACACCCTATTCTTTCCTCCTGAGAGTTTAAAGCAATGAGCATCTAAGTCCTTCTCTTTTTCTGTAGCTTTTATTGTTTTGTCAATGTATAAAATAGAAAAAAACCTCAGAAAATTCAGGGAAGAAAAAAGGGGGGAAGAAAATATGAGCTACAAGGGAAGAAAGAAAAAGGCGTTGACTTCCGATTCTTTGTAGCACAGTACATAGTAACAACATTACAACCTCAAAGTTTTACTTTTACACATTAGTATATAACTAGTCATTTCTGTAACAAATAACCAGCAAAACCAAAGTCAAAGTTTCATTTTTTTTCATCAGAAGCACAAAATCCAGACTCCAACTAAAAAACATAGATTCTCCTCTTTGAATAGAACAATCAATTTAACCATTACTATTTATATTCCTTGCTGTTAAAATAATATGTACTTCAATTTGTACTTAATAATCTGTATAAACTACCATTTATATTGACAAAATTCCCTGAATTGTTTCAGATTCTTTAACCTTAAATTTTCTTCCAAGTCTTTCTCCATTTGGTTCTCTCTATAAGTCCAAGCCTGATGTGGATGTACTGGAGGCCGGATTTTCACCTGTCAGTGATGGGCCTAAATCACACCAGGCAGTGAATGTCTTATGAAAACACAGGTAGTCCTTGATTTATAACCATTCATTTAGTGACTGAAGTTTTAACGGCATTGAAGAAAATAACTTATGACCGTTTTTCACTGAGCATCTCTGGCGACACGGGGAACCCAGAATCATTTAACCAGCATGTTACTAACTTAACTGGACGAATTCACTTAACAATTATGGCAAAGGAGGTTGTAAAATGGGACAAAACTCACTCAACAAGTTATCTTGTTTTGCAACAAAATTTTTGGGTTTAATTGTGGTCATATGTTGAGGACAACCTATATTCCTGTTTACCAGCCCCAGCCCACCCTGGGGCCTAGAAGTTAAATCATTACCACAAGAGATTAAGGAAGAGAAATGATGGATATAACTGAGCTCAAGAAATAACCCAGCACTTAAATGACATCAAATGGTGCCTTATGTTATGCCATCTCTTTCCAGATATCACCCTCCATGTTGGGCCACCGTAAACGGACTTGAATATCCATAATTTCATCTATGCCAAGTTGGAGAGCACACGGTGATCTAACACAGCGTGACATTTAAAAAACAGACAGCCCAGTGCTAAGCAAATCCACAGAAAACAAGTCACAATATGTTCAACGGAATTCACTAAAAGGTGGATACGCATACGATTGAAGTTCAGGTTATGAATAAAAGAATCCTCAATTCAAAATTTAATCTTAGCCAAGCCCCTTTCCTGCCAGGTCTCAAATAGGCGATAAATAATAGGTTCCTTCTTATCAATTTAAGCATAATTTAAAATTAAGAATTAAAGCGTAAGAAGGGCATTTAAAATCTACTTATGACCATTTGCTTAGCAACCATTCAGAGACACATTTTTTAAAAGTGACTTATTACAGGTCCTTGCATTTACAACTGCCTCCGCGCAGTCATGTAATCATGATTCAGGCATTTGGCAACTGTCGCACACTTATAACGGTTGCAGCATCTGTCAACTGATCTTCCTAGTTGGTTTCCAACAAGCAAAGCCAATGGGGAAGCCAGCAGGGAAGTTGCAAGTTGTTATCACTGTCTTACTTCATGACCAGAACAGTGGTTCACTTAATGACCATGGCAAAAAAGGAGGTAAAAATCACATAATGCCTCACTTAATGACTGCACCACTTTATGAATGAATTTTCTGGCCCCTGTGGTGGACATACGTCGAGGGCTACTTGTATGTGTCAGCGTGGTTAAAACCATAAAGATCACAGTTCAAATCAACCTGCCTGCTATACATCACACTGGGTGACCTATTCACTTATTAATAGACTATATAATTCTAATCTACCTCTGAAGGAAGTTGCAAGAATTTTATAATCATGGCCACAAGATGTCCATGAAAATCACTGCGCACTAAGTAAAGTGATTCAGTGATCAGAAGTGCTATATAAAAGTCTTGCTCATCCATCAAGATTACTGGGTGGCCTTGGATAAGTCATAAAAGATGCCTGTTGTGTGGCAAAACCTAGAGGGAAAATAGACAGCCAGATATCAAGGAACAGATCAAGTCCAACCACAACATTTCTAGAATGGCTGATCACACTGGCTACATTCACATGACTAACTGAACCAAAACTAGCAAGCCAAGTTTATCTTAGAGTGTTGTGGAGCCAGTTGATGGTTCAGCCTGTCACATGTAAGTCAGAAATTACTTGAATTGAGCAAAATCATGGGTAAGCAGGATATATCATGCAGACTCAAAACCAGTGACTGGCAGGTGGCTCTCCAGGCTTCCAAACAACAGGCATTTCATCCCTGCTTAAAGATGCAACAATCTGGATCCTTCTGCTCCCATCCCATTTGACCACTTTGCAAAAAAACATAAATGATGTTACTTAATGCCAATTGCGTAAACGTGCAATGTCAATCCTGGCTTGTTATTATTGATACACACATCACAACCCAACCAGATTCTTTATTGGGGAAACTCCGAAGGGAGGTTTTATCCAAAGCCAATTGGACTTTCTTGGTTTTTCCTTGAAGATGTTTTGCTTCTCATCCGAGAAGCTTCCTCAGGTTTCCTTTCACAGGTCAGCTCCTGAAGAAGCTTCTCGGATGAGAGGCGAAATGTCTTCAAGGAAAAAACAAGAACATCCAATTGGCTTTTGGGGGAAAAAAAACATCACCACCACCTTTGTTACCTGGATGACTGAGAATCTCCATAGACATTTTCTCCAGGAAGGGAAAGCCATGGCTCTGGCCCTGCAACCTCCCCCCTTTCCACCCCCACCCCAAGAAGACAACACCACACACAGCAAATAAATACAGAAGAGGGAAACACACTGAAGGGGGAAACCATCATCGGGTTCTCCAGGCCAGATTTCTCCTGCCATGGCCAGAAACCTGCTACCCCAGGGCTGAGCAGATCCAGCTTGGATCCCACTCCCTCCACCCTGGGGTCTCCTTCCCACCCACCCCTTACCCTTCTGGGACCTCTGTCCCTTAACTCCCTTTTGGGTCCTTCAAATATTCAGGGGGGCTCTGCCCTCCCCTCCTCCCCTACTTTCTTTGGGGTCCTGCTCCCCCTTCCTATCAGGACCCCCCCCAAAAGAAAATCCTCCTGGCTGCCCCTCCTCCTGTTCAGAGGCCCCTCCCTTACCTCAAGGCCTTCTTGGGTGGGGGGGTGTC
>NW_020769420.1:1767330-1801063 GCF_900518735.1 Pseudonaja textilis | reverse complement strand
AACCGGAAGTCCGGTTCTCCTCACCATAGAGTCTCCTCCTAGCGCGGTGGCCTTTTTCCTCTACCTGTCCTAACTGAAAGCCCTACCAGTTGTGGAGCTGTGATGACCCAAAGGGGTGTGGCACAAAGGCAACACAGTCAGATAATCAGTAGCCTTCTCTTTATTAGCTCCAACTTGGCTCCCAATGTCCAGGTTACCTGCTGGGTTGGAGAAAAAACTCTCCCAGGAACAGCCAAGTCCAAAACATGGTCAACAAAAACTGTAACTATAAGTCCAATCAAGCAAGATGAGGTAATTAGTCCGGCAGGGCAGGAGAAGGAATTCCAGATGTGAAGGAATGGTAGTAACTCAACATGGTTGGGAAGATGCCAGGAACAGAGATAACTAAAGTGAACACAAGATAAACTCACGTGTGTTCCTAGCAGATGCCACACTCAGCTCTTTTAAACTCTCTTCTCAGGTGTGGCTAATGAAGGGAATCGGGTCCCTTTCCTCCCCCATAAGCCACCTAATCCACATTGCTCTCTTCTCTATTCCTCCCTGCATAACCTAGGATGAAGAGGGGATGGGCCTGGGTTTTCCTTCAAACTTCCTCTCCCTTGTTCTACCTCTCCCCTGCTCTGCCCAGCTAGACTTTGCCCTTCCCCAGTTTCCTCCACAGCTAACGGAACCACACTCCCTCTCCCTGTCAGCTGTTCGTCTTCATCCTCGGATTCAGACTCTGACGGGGGCATGACAGGAGCTGACTTGGTGACAGGGAGCCGCAACAGAAGGGTGAAAGAGCCCCATGCGGCTCTAAAGCCTCAGGTTGCCGACCCCTGTCCTAGATAGATGCCACCCGCCTGTGGTGTAGGAGGGCGATTTGGCAAAAAGCGTTGCTCTTAATGTGTTTTGGGGTTTCCACTGGGCGCTCTGCTGAGTTGAGGAAGTGGGGTGCTCTTGGTGGGGAGAAATGGGGCAATCTTCGACGATAAGGATTGGGCTCACTTCCAGATTAGGAATCCCCTTCTTCACACCAGGGTTTTTCAACTTCAACCCCTTTAAGATACAGGTAGGGCTGAAAGGAGTTGAATGTTCATGTTTCATCAAGGAGAATATTTGTTGATCAGGGTTGAAATGATAGGGTCCTTGGTGCCCTCTGAGTTTGCTGTTTTTCTTGCAGATGTTTCATTACCAAACTAGGTAACATCGTCAGTGCTAGAAGGGAATGGGGGGTTGCAGAAAAGAGGAGAAGGAAAGGGAAAGAGGAGGCAGAGGAGAAGGAGGATTGTTGGGTCCTTGGTGCTCTGTGAGCTTGCAGACGTTTCACTACCAAACTAGTTAACAACACCAGTGCTGCATGTGGCTGCAGTTGGACAGCTTTCCCTAATGATGGATTGCCTACTTCTGGCTGTGTCTGAAAGGACTTTCCCTCCAGTTGAGGAAGGAGTCATTTCTGCTTTCCTCGGCTTATGACCACTAACCCCAGTCAACGTCAAAGACCGTGTGCTTTGTGCCATCCAGTTCCAGGGGTGGGGGAGAAGCTTACTCAACCTGAACATTTTCCTCCCCTCCCTTTAAAGATCAAATCCGTGATCAGGAAAACCAGAGAGACCTCCAACGTGCATCCCATGTGCCGCGATCTGTCACCAAGGCGCAAGCTGGGCCCAGTCCTCTTCCATAAAACCATCTCCCAAGACCGCCTGATTGAAGAGCTCCAAGACCGGCTGGGCATCAGCCGAGTCGAAGAAGAAGAAAATCGACAGAGCCCTGATGACTGGTTGACCGAGGGGGTCATCATCACCTCCAGGCCTCAGAAGAAGAACAGAGATGGTAGTCAACAAATAGAAAAGGTAGCCAGGAGCTCTGAAAGGGAGTCCTCCAGCTGATAGGAGGAAGGTAGTTTTGGAGTGCTGGTTCCAGAACATCTCTGGTTCCTTCCAGAGAGAACATATCCATGGCCGATGTCAACTTGCAAAACATTCCCACGCCTCGCCTTCATGCAGGTCACGTTGCTCCTAATAAATCTTTTGAAGTTTTTTTGAAGCTTATGGTTTAATTAGGGCGGTCGCCGGAATCCTGACAGCCGATGGCAGATGGATCTTCTCTCTTCTTGGTCATGCCTGCAGCAGATGAAACCAAGCTTCATTTCTTAACTGAAAATTAGGAATTAGAGCAGAGAGCGGAGGTCCTTCCCTTGGAAAGCAAGAGGGATCCGATGAGAGTAGCGAGGCTGCTTCTGAACGGAGAGAAAATGTGATGTTTTCTTTGTTGCATGTCAAAAAGAGAGAGAGATCCATCCCTTGTCAATTTTGGGCGTGTTTTCCAAAGTATATTTGGAGAATATACCTATTTTCCAAAGCACCTGAAGATGGGACAAGAAGCAATGCATGGAGACCAACCCAGGAAAGAACCAACCTAGGAGAAATTTCCAGAGAAGGAGAACAATTAATTAATGGAACAGGTTTCCTCCAGAAGTTGTGGCTGCTCCGTCCCTGGAGGGTTTTTTTTTAAAGGAGAGATTGGACAACCATTTATATCTGAAATGGTTTAGGATTTCCTGCTTGAGAGCAGGTTAGACTAGAAGACTTCCGTTCTAACTCTGTTATCCTATTGTTGTTTTCTTCTGGGCCTTAATATCCTGCTGGAGCCCAGAAAGGCTTGTTTTCCTGGTCGATCCCCAGGAAGTAAGAGAAATGGGGTAGTTGCTGTCAGTTGAACTTCACACAGTGGCTTAGTTGGTTGGATTTCCGTACAGTTTGTCTCAGAATCCCTACTTCTCTGGATTGTTCTCACCTCTCGTTGATTTGGGATTCCCAACAGGGGCCGGCCGTGGGTCAGTTCCTTAGACATTGAACGTTTGTAGAACGTTGTAAAGCCTCCGAGATTTTTTTCCCCAAGCGAGACCTGGGGTGGAATACCTAGCACCATCAGATAGTTTTTGAAGGCTCTTCCATCCAGTTGAGGGCAGAAGGAACTCAACGAATGAAAGCCTACAAAGATTCAGGAGAACCCATTTCTACTTGGAAGGGTCTCTAGTTGTGGTTATACCATTTTTTGCCCTTGATTGTGTCCCAAGGGAAAGTTTGTGCTCTTCGGGAAGGTGAGGTAGAAGCAGGCATCTCCAACCTTGGCCACTTTCATTCTTGTGGACTTCCAACTCCCAGAATTCCTCAGCCAGCCATTCTGCTTAGGGAATTCTGGGAGTTGAAGTCCACAAGTCTTAAAGTGGCCAAGGTTGGAGACCCCTGAATACTGTTACATTTCTCCAACCTGTTGCCTTCCAAAAGGGTACACCTCAACTCTCAGACTCCTTCACGGTGCATAGGTCCATTTGGAGTTGACCTCCGCCCTTTGGGAAGTGCCCTGGTTGGAGAAGGTTGACCTCCACGATCATCTTCTTCTGGTGCCTTCTGGGTAAGGTGTCTTTGGCCTCTTCATGTTTCTCCCTGCTTTTTCCCCCAGGTTATTATTCCTGCTACGTCACCCCTTCCTCTGCGAAGAACCGTCTCTATCCCACCTTCGCCGCCGCCGCAGCTTCCTAAAGATGTCTCCAAGGCTGCCTCAGTCAACGCCACTCTTGGCTCTTCTCTTCCATCTTCTCCTCCTCCACCGCCTCCTCCCTTGCCCTCGCCCGCACCGCCACACATCCCTCAGCTGCGCTACGTGCCGTCCGCCCACCCGACTCAGCCTCCCGTCCCGTGGGAAATGCTGTTGGAAGAAGTTTCCCCCCAGCAGGCACCAGCCCCTTCCTCCAAAGCCTCGGTGTCGGTTAGCTGTCAGACAGAGGAGGCCCCCTTCTCTCCACCACAGCAGGCACGATCCTCCTTTGATGTTCTCCTGCTTCCTAAACAGCTTCCCAACTCTGGCCAGAAAGGTCGCGAAATGGGGCAAACATTCTGGCCTAGACCTTCCCAAGATCATGAAGCCGACTCCTTGTCCCGAGAAAACCCCTTATATTTAGGTTAAAGAGAATTCCTGTCCAGCAAAGTCCCGGCCAAAAGTCTTTCATGAGATTTCACAACTACAGACCTTTCTCAGGCTGGGAAAGTTGCTCTGTGCATGTGCACCTTGGGAACAGGCTCCAGCTGCTCTTCTTCCCCACTGATGTCCGACTCCGAAGGCAGCTGATAACTTTCAAGTAGCCCCTGGCCCCATCTCTGCCTCCGACGCAGAGCCCTCGTCCGAGCCTTCCCCAGACCCCAGACTCCTCCAGGTTTTTACCCACAGAATCCACCCTTCCCCTTAAAAAAAAAAACACGTGTCTTTCAATGAGTCACGGAATTCAGAAGTTTCTTAAAATTCAACAATCCAGCCAGCTTTTTTCAAACGGTTGCAGCCTGCTTAGCTCATTTCTGGATTCTGCTTTTCAGGTCCTTCCTATTCCATCTCTGGACCACCTCCTCGCTACTCTCCCACCTACTCCCGAGAAGGCAGGAACTTTTCCTTGCATTCCTGCTTTAGCATGTGGAGTAGAAAAAAACAAAACGTCTTTGACCCAAACATGTGGATAGCTTGCATGGATGGGGTTTGGTAGAAATGCGGTTTTTGCTGGGTTTTCCTAAGGCTCGTTGGTCCATTTCGTTGCAAGCTTAAAAAGAAATGGGGGTCCGTTTTTGAAACCTGGCATGAATTTGGAGGCCTTGGGGCATGATGGTCTTGAGAAGGCGGAGAAATTTGGGCCGGGAGAAAGACGGCAAAAGGGTCTGCAACAGCCATTCAGCAACTGAGCCAATAAAAATTCAAATTCGATGCCAAGCAGTTAAATTTGCTAGTCAGATGTGAGAAGTGAATTCTAAATTACTGCAAAAGTTACTCTTAAGCCTACAAAAGTTACCAAGTGGCACTGTGGTGAGAATGCAGCATTGCAGGCTAATTCTGCCGACTGACAGCAGTTCGATTCTCACCGGCTCAAGGTTGACACAGCCTCCCATCCTTCCGAGGTTGGTAAAATAAGGACCCAGATTGTTGGAGAGGTCTGTAAAGCACCCTAAAGCAGTATATAAGTTTTAAGTGCTATTGCTTTGCCCTTCCTTCCTTCCTTCCTTCCTTCCTTCCTTCCTTCCTTCCCTCCTTCCTTCCTTCCTTCCTTCCTTCCTTCCTTCCTTCCTTCCTTCCTTCCTGTGCAGTAGTTACAAAGTAGTATCGCGGGCTAACTCTGCCCACAAGTCAGGAGTTCGATCCTGACCAAGGTTGACTCAGCCTTCCATCCTTCCAAAGTGGGTAAAATGAGGACCCAGATTGTTGGGGTGCAAAAGGCTGACTCTGTACACCGCTTAGAGAGGTCTATGTAGCACTGTGAAGCGGCCTATAAGTCTAAGTGTTATTGCTATGAAGAGCTGTGGTGGCGCAGTGGTTAGAATGAAGAATTGCAGGCTACTTCTGCCGGCTGCCAGCAGTTCGATTCTCACCGGCTCATGATTGACTCATCCTTCCATCCTTCCGAGGTCGGAAAAAGATCTCACTTGAACGACGTCAATTTTGGGCTCGACTGTGGTCTGGAGTCTGTATTCCAAGCTTTGACGACAATATTCCAAATTTTGTTAGAATTTTGTACACTAAAATTTAATGCGGTTTCCTTTCCTTAGCCCCGAGGTCTTACAAAATTGCTGCATTGTGGTTTGGACATGTAGAACCGCCGAGGAGGGCCCTGTGGTGTGGAAGTGTACTGAATGTCGTCCGTGCTTGCAAAATGTTTTAGAGTGTGGGTCCTGTTCTTGGAAAAAGCCATTGTGACACTAACCGCCCTTTCTACTCATCCTCAAGTGTGACCCTTTGCTAGTTTCTGCAGTCACATCAAGCATCAACCCCGCGAATGGCAACTCCAAAGAGCTTGTTGGCGTTCCAACGGTTGGAAGGACGCCGTTGTGGTTTTGTATCTCACCGTTCTCTTGTTTTCATCTCTCCTTTAGTTTATGTCGCAGGGAAAAGGAGCTGGCAGCTATCCGCCCACCACCCCACCAAAGCCGGGCAGCCAGTTGGACAGCATGCTTGGAAGCCTCCAGTCTGACCTCAACAAACTTGGAGTAGCAACGGTTGCCAAAGGCGTCTGTGGAGCATGCAAGAAGCCAATCGCCGGGCAGGTGAGCCTCAAGGAGAGTCATTTCCGCTCTTACCTTTTTGAGAACTAGTTTGGTGTTGGGGTGAAGGGGTTGGATGAGAAACCAGGTGTCTGTGAGTTCTAGCACCGCCTCAGGCATTAAAGCTGGCTGGGTGACTTTGGGACTATCTTCAGGAGATAATGCCAGACGTGTTAACTCCCAATAAATCCTTTTGAAGTTTTGGGAGTTCGGCCGGAGACTCACGATTTAAGTGAGGGTAACTGCCGGAATCCTGACACTATGATTGGATCGGACCGCAGGCGGCGCAATTCCAGATGGTCCAGGCCAAAAATGTCAAGCCTGGAGGCGTAGGGAATACTACTGTGAGTAGAGGAGTGGAGTACTCTTCTCGGGAAATACCTCTGAACCCGCTCCATTATATTAAAACCCGATATACAGTGCGGGTTCTAGGCCAATGAGCTGTATTCGAGAATTGGTCTGGCAAAGATTTTGTATGCCCTAGTTAACAATGCAACGTTGCCGGAGGAGAAGCTTTGCAAAATAAGATTAACAACTCTTAATGCCTTTTTGTTTTGTTGTTTCTCTTTTTCTCCCACCCTAGGTGGTCACAGCCATGGGGAAAACGTGGCACCCCGAGCATTTCGTTTGCACCCATTGCCAGGAGGAAATCGGCTCCCGGAATTTCTTTGAGCGGGACAGCCAGCCCTATTGCGAGAGAGATTATCACAACCTCTTTTCGCCCCGCTGTTACTACTGCAACGGTCCCATCCTGGATGTGAGTCCCTGAGATCTGACGTCTTTACTATTCATTCATTTTTTTCTTTTTTCTTAATCCGTTTCCTCTAGAGCAGAGCTCTCCAAACTTGGCAGCTTTAAGATTTGGGGACTGGTGAATGATGGGCTTATTCATCCTTTGTGATTTCTTCTTCTCAGAAAGTGGTGACGGCCCTGGACCGAACATGGCACCCTGAACACTTCTTCTGCGCACAATGTGGAGCGTTCTTTGGACCCGAAGGTATGGACACTGGACGTTTTTGCATGGAGCTTGGGGCCAGATCTGTCACTTGTCCTCAAGAACTCAACGTTGGGTCTTAGGACTTGATACACCAATTCCGTGAGGAGTCCTCGATGCTCTCTCAGCTCGCTCTCACAAGCAAGCCCAGAAAGCACCAAGGAGCCCACACTCCTCCTCCTCCTCTTCCTTCCCCAGTTCCTCCTCTCTGCCCCACTCCCTTCTACCACTGATGATGTTACCTAGTTTGGGTCATGAAACGTCTGTGAGAAAAGGGAGGAGGAGGAAGAGATTGTGGGATCCTTGGAGCTCTCTGAGCTGGATTGTTTTCTTGAAGACATTTCATTACCCAACTAGGCAACATCATCAGCGCTAGAAGGGAAATGAGGTTTGCAGAAGGGGGAGGAGGAGGAAGTGGAGAAGGAGGAGGAAGAAGATTGTGAGTCCATGGTGTTCTCTGAGCTTGGTTGTTTTTTCCTTGCAGACATTTCATTACCCAGCTAGGTATCAACATCAGTGCTTGAAAGAAATCTGCTTCTTAGTTTATATTCTGATGGCTTCCACGGTCAGTTTTGCCCAAAGTGGCCTCGCAGGTTCTTTGAGTTGTTGGCCTGTTTACTGTTAGATTGTTGGTCCAGGGTTATTATGTTAAATTATACATACAATATATTATTCAACGCAAAGTTGGCTCAGGCTGTGAAGCGGTGTATAAGTCTAAGTGCCCTTGCTTTGCTCTTCCTTTTCCCCTCCCTCCCTCTCTCCTTCGCTTCCTGTGCAGTAGTTAGAAAGCAGTATTGCAGGCTAACTCTGCCCACTGCCAGGAAGTTCGATCCTGACTAGCTCAAGGTTGACTCAGCCTTTCTGTCCTTCCGAGGTCGGTAAAACGAGGACCCAAATTGTTGGGGTTTGCAAGAGGCTGACTCTGTAAACTGCTCAGAGAGGGCTGTAAAAGCACTGTGAATCAGTATATAAGTCTAAGTGCGACTGCTACTTCTTTGCCCTTCCTTCTTTCCTTCCTTCCTTCTTTCCTTCCTTCCTTCCTTCCTTCCTTCCTTCCTGTGCAGTAGTTAGAGAGCAGTATTGCAGGCTAACTCTGCCCCCTGCCAGCTGTTCGATCCTGACCAGCTCAAGGTTGACTCAGCCTTTCCGTCCTTCCAAGACCGGTAAAATGAGGAGACCCAGATTGTTTGGGGCAAGAGGCTGACTCTGTAGACCGCTTAGAGAGGGCTGGAAAGGTGGCACTGTGAAGCGGTATATAAGTCTTAAGTGCTATTCTGCTCTCGATTAACCGACTTTCTGTTCTGTTTGGCTCCCAGGCTTCCATGAGAAGGACGGCAAAGCCTATTGCCGCAAAGATTACTTCGATATGTTTGCTCCCAAGTGTGGCGGGTGTGCCCGGGCCATCTTGGAGAACTATATCTCAGCCTTGAACACCCTCTGGCATCCCGAGTGTTTCGTCTGCCGGGTAAGAGGCCCCCGCGATGACTTCCTTTTCCATGGCAACTTTTCCAACATTTTGGAAAGGAAACGTTTTTCTCCAGTTTTAACACTAGAGACTAAAGTAATACAGGTAGTCCTTCATTTAGAACAGGTCGTTTAGTGTCCAACATTGCAATGGCACTGAAAAAAGGGCCGTTTTTCACACTTAATGACCGTTGCAGCAACGGTCCCACGATCAAAATTCAGACGGTGGACAACTCGCTCGTATTTATGACGGGCACAATGTCCCAGAGTTATGTGATTCCCCCTCCATTCTATTCTCTTCCCCAAGCAGCATATAAACTGTATATCTTCACGCAAGGCGGCAATTGTGGTTTTGTAAGTCCAGGACCCGATGCAGTGTTTGTTTTATTCCCGGGCAGGAATGCTTCACCCCGTTCGTCAACGGCAGCTTCTTCGAACACGACGGGCAGCCCTACTGCGAAGTGCATTACCACGAACGCCGCGGCTCGCTCTGCTCCGGCTGCCAGAAGCCTATCACGGGCCGCTGCATCACCGCCATGGCCAAGAAATTCCACCCGGAACACTTCGTCTGTGCCTTCTGCCTCAAGCAGCTCAACAAGGGGACCTTCAAAGAGCAGAACGACAAGCCTTATTGCCAGAACTGCTTCCTGAAGCTCTTCTGCTGAACGTCTCACACACACCCCCTCACCTCAACCCTCCGTGGTATCTCTCCTGCCAGGAAACCCTCGCCAAGTTTCTTACGGCGTCCAGCAACTCGAGTGGGTTGATGTAGGAGATAAGGAGGAAGAGGATTCGTGTGTGTGTGTGTGTGCGTGTGTGTGAATGAGATGTTCACAGCCGCTCTGGGAAGGTGGAAGAAGAGGCCCAAGGGACTACGGAGGTTGGATTATTATGACCTTTATTGTACACAACGTGTGAACAATGAGATTGGCTGAGCCTCCCTTCGTGCGCGCGCGCGTGCACACTCTCTCTCTCTCACACACACACACAGAGTGATGACCTGGGGCGTGACACAAAAATAACAAAGTCACAAAAATAGAATAAATTCCCTTTAATGCCTCCAACTTGGCCCCCAATGTCCAGTTATCCTTGGCTGGATATCAGACTCTTCCAAAAAACAGTCTACGAAGGGAAGAAATGCAGTCCGAACCCAAAGTAAAGATAATTAGAAATAAAATAAAAAAAAACCCAACATAGACCACACTGAAGTAATTACCACGGCAGGCCAGGATGATAAGTTGCAGACTTCCAAAAGATAACTCAGCACCCATCCTTGAGAGGACACCAAAACGGCTGTGTAAAATGCCCCACTTATATCATGTTCTCCCAGCTGCAACTAATGAAAAGGATCAGGGCCTTTTTCTCTCCCGTAAGCCATGTTGCTCCCTTCTCCGTTTCTCCCTGAGTGCCCTAGGATGTAGACGGGGTGGTCCTGAGTCTTCCTCTGAATGCCCAGCCGGACTGTGCCCTTCCTCCATTTCTTCCACAGCCACTGGAGCCACACTCCCACTCCCTGTCAGCTGCTCAACCTCCCCCTCAGAATCGGACACCAACAAGGGCACGACACACACCCACACCCAAACACAACTCACAGTGTGGACAGAAGTCCCTAACCCACTCCCACTCTTATTACACTAGGTGATCTTGTTGCACAATGTGCCGGCCCCCTCAAGTCTTCTGTGGACATGAAGTTATTTTAAGTCGAGGAATGTAAGTCGAGGAATACCTGTATTTACCAGAACGCCTCTTGCAAACCTTCCCAGCCAGCTTCCAGCAAGCAAACTTCCAAGGGGGGGGGGAGCTGGATTTGCTTAACAACTGAGTGACTCATTTAACAACCAAGGCAAAATGGTTGCAAAATTAGCTACAAGCTCACTTAAGAGCGGTCTTGCTGGAGCGATGGAAATTCTGGTGTTTAATTCTCGTCGCACGTCAAGGTCTGTTATATTTTTGTGGTTTTGCACCCGAGAGATGGGAGAAGTGTAAAAACCACAATTTTTTTTTTTTGCTTTTTTTGATTCTTCTCCAGCCTGTCTGGTGTGCCTGTGTAAGATTCTCCCCGGAAATGATCTTCAGAGCAATAATTTAAAAACTTTTTATATCGATGTAGCAATTTCATAAAACCTTTGGTGGTTCTTCTTTGAGCCCTTTTCCTCCCCCTTCCAGGGTGTTTCGATTGTGAGAAAAACATAACCTTTTTGCTATTAAGCTGAATGCTGTGTGTTTGGGTAAGGAATGTGGTGTGTGTGGGTTGTTGTTTTTTTTTACACTGGGTCTTGAATGCATAACAAACAAAAAAGCTTTTAAAATCTCTTATATGGAAATTTTACTTTTATGAACATTTTTCAACGGATGCTTTTTTTAAGTATCTGATTTCTTCTGGGCAGGACCCTAAGCTATGTTGGTTCCTGTCTTTATGAGCCTTGATGCTTTCTTAAAACCAACTATTAATTATATATAAATGTATATGTAAATCCTTTTTTGTAAACGGGGGGGTGTCGGAGAAGTGGAATCTATTAGGAGATGTATGTATATTGTCTTTCTTTTTTTCTTCTCTTTTTGCTTGTTGAGTAGTTTTTTATGGATCAGGGTTCAACTGGAATGGATTTTTGTAAAAAAACAAAAAAAACAAAGACGAGAAAAAGACACATCCGCCGGTTTCATCCTGGATTTTCAAAAAGAGCCTTAAGTTCATTTAAAAAGCACACGTATGAAGATATTTGCTTTTAAGTTCCAGTCCATTTCAGACGTTGCTGTTGGAGAGCGGTTTGCCATGTCAATTTTACCCTTTGATGGCTAGAATTTTTCATGTCTTTTGCCTCACTGGCTCACTAAGCTAAGAGAAGCAAAAAAATTTGGACTGCTTGAGGGTGTGTGTGTGTGTGTGTGTGTCCTTTTAGGATCAAACTGGAGATATTCTCTCCCACCGTTTGCGGAAAATCGGTCGCTTGTTTGGAGAAGTACCCTGCGCCGTTCCATGCATCGGAGTCTTCAACGCATTTTTTTCATGGACTCTCTGAGCCTTTTTTTTTTTTTTAAGGGGGAGGCGTTTTTCAAAGCCTGAAAGGTGGTCTCGGTGGTTAAGACGTTGGGTTTTGTCAGCCAGAAAACTGGCAGCCCCGATTCGAGACCCTGGTTCGTGACGGGGTGAGCTCCCGTCCTCACCTCAGTTGCTGCCCACTTAGCAGTTCGAAAGCGTGGGAGTTCGAGTAGATCAATAGGTACCACTTTGGTGGGAAGGTAACAGCGCTCCGTGATGGCATACTGGTCACATGACCGTGGAAACGTCTTTAAAGGGAGAGCGCTGGCTCAACAGCCTTGAAACAAGGATGAGCAGCGCCCCCTAAAGTCGGCAACGACTAGTGGAATAAAATCTGCAGGAATTTTCCTTTTCCTTTTTTCTTTTGTTTCCAAAGCCTGAATTTGGGCTAAAGGCTCTTTCAAAATCCCAGCTGTTTTATTTCGCTTTCAACCTGAGAAGGCCCATTGAAAGGTTTGATCTCTTAGGACAAAAAAGAAAAAAAATGTGCCTTTTCCCTCATTTTCCGTGCTTTTTAAAAAAAAAATTCCCATCTTTTGGAGTGGACTATCCTACGCTACTGTAGCTTTGGCATTATAGGCAGTTTAAAAAAGAAAAAAAATTCCTGTTCTTGATGCTCTTTAAAAAAGAAAAAAAAAACCTCTCTTAAGTGCCTCAAAATGAAGTGGCTCTTGATGAAAACTTCAGCTATTCTGCTCAGGAAGAGAAGGGGAGGTTTTCCTGTGGAATTATATTTCTCTCTCCCCCCCCCCCCCCCCCCCATTTTCTGTATTCCTTTTTTGCAATGCATTGTCGCCCTTCTTAAAAGTCATTGTGATGATGCTAAATAAAGATTTGGAGACAGGCTTGGGTGTCATTTGTAGCTTAGCCTGTGCTGTTCCGACCCAGGCTTCCTAAACCGTAATTGTGCGCACACTTATTTTAAAAACCAAGACTTATTTTATTGCAGATGAAAATCCCCGAGATAAGCACACACCTTTCAGTGCTGCCAAAAACAGAAGTATCAAATGAACTAGAAAAGAAACCAACCCTTGTACAAAAAGAACCAACCGAAGTGCAAAGAGAATGACTCTGAATCGAACGAACGACTTTGCTTCCTGCAAAGGTTTCATCATCTTGGCCTGTCCTTTATCCCTTGTGGGAGGGGCAATCCCCTCCCAGCCTTACTCCCGAGTCTCCCCTTTTGTCTTAGCCACTCTCGCCTTCTGGCAGCCCTGCGCACACGCACACTGGGAACAGGCTCCCCTGGGTCCTCTGCCTTGCTGCTGCCAGATTCTGGAGGCTCTGGGTCTGCACCCAACTCCCAGATTGTCCTGACCCCACCTCTGCATCGGATGCAGGACCCTTGTCCGAGTCCTCTCCAGACTCCCAGACTGGTCCCCGTTCTTCCCCACTGTCCGATTCCACTGCTGTCTGCACCGACTGCCGTCAAACCACAACATGTTTGTGCCTGAGTGTGGGGATGAAAATGGAACACACATTTTGGGATGGTGGGGGGCAGGCAGAGGATGGAAAATTATCCTTTCCAATAGCCCCATGTGGGCAGTTGACTTTAAGGGATCCCAAGTCAATCAAATCTGGAAAAGGATCACTTCTCATTATTAGCAGCACCTTCAGCCAGGATCCCCTTGGTTTTTGCCCTGAATAACAGGATTTGGGAGGGACCTTGGAGATCTTCTAGTCCACCCCCTGCTCAAGCAGGAGACCCCGTCTCATTTCAGAGCAGTGGCTGTCCCGTCTCTCCTTGAATATTTCCAGTGAAGGAGCCCCCATATCCAGGAAGCTGCTTCAGTTCCCAAAAGCAACCGAACTTCCTTTTTTTTTCCCCTTGAAGACATTTTGCTTCTCATCCAGGAAGCTTCTTCAGTTCTAACGGAAGAATCGTGAACTCTCCCCACCATTCAGTTAGAACTAAAGAAGCTTCTTGGACCAGAAGCAAAATGTCTTCAAAGAAAAACTAAGGAAGTCCAAGTTGACTCTTGGGAGGAAAAAAAACCCCTTTGGTACTGACCTAGATGACCCATAGCTGAATCTGTCACCATCTAGCTTAACCTGGTGTTTCATCTCTCGAACGTTTTATTTCTTATTTATCTATTAAATTTATTTGCATCCTTGGTTCTTGTTCCCCTATGGGGCTAGAAAAAGAAAAAAAAAAGTTTTTCCAACCAAAACTAAACTTTTCCGTGCTGCTGAACTCCAGATCAGCAGCAAGCAACGAAATTTAATTTTAATATAGACCGATTAGCATGCATTGAAAGTGACAATGAAAGTCGTAAGTTCCAAGTCATTTAAATCACAGAACCCTTTCTTTGAGTGACGGTCCCAGCCAGCCTATCAGACCGGAGGGGTGGGCCTTAACCGCGCTCCTCCTCTTTTAACTTTCTTTCTCCGCCTCCTCTTCCACGGCTCGCCCAATCCGTGCAGGGAAAAAAGGCGGGGCCGGGCAGAGGTCGCCCGCTGATTGGTCGCGGCGTCCTGGGTATAAAAGGCGGCGGCGGGACTCGCGCTATTCCTTTTCTTCCACGGAGGCCTCGTGAGGTAGGTGGGCGCTGCAGGCCACGCGGGCGGCAGGCTTCGCGGCCTACTCCGGGCGGGCCTGATTTCTCCCTTCTTTTTTTCCTCCCTTCTCCAGAGAACGCCCCTGTCTTTAAACCGCCGCCCCGCCGCGCGATCCTTGGGACACCGCGATGCCCAGGGAAGACCGAGCCACGTGGAAGTCCAACTACTTCCTCAAGATCATCGTAAGTCTCGGGGGCGGGAGTTCCCCTGAGCATGTGCAGAGCGCCTGGCTGGGGAAGGGGGCAGCTGTGTCTGGGAGGGCAAACACCCCTGACAGTTGTTAGCTCAGGGTCCAGGAAAGGAGTTTTGTTCCAATTTCACTTTAAATCGTGTTTTGTTCCAATTTCATTTTAAATAGTACTTTATCTCAATTCCATTTTAAATTGTATTGTATCAAATTTTAGTAAAGTAATTTGTTTCTGGAACTTTGCACTTTCATATGGCCCAAGGGCTAATCAAGAAAGAGAGAGACAGAAAGAGAGAGAAAAAGGAAAAAAAGAAATAAACAAGATAGCATATAGATGAATTGTAGATAAAATAAAAAAATGGTATAGATAGTATATATAAAGTGAATAAAAATGGTATAGATAAAATAAAGTAGTATATATAATATAAAAAAAATAAGATGGTGTATTCTAAAATGGTATAGATAAAAAATATAAACCAAGAATTAAAATGGTGTATAGATGAAATGGTATAGATAAAATAAAATAAAAAATGGTATAGATAAAATGAATAAAATAAAATAAAAATAAGGCAGTGTATTTATTATAAAGTGGTATAGATAAACCAAGAAATAAAATGGCATATAGTAACATCAACAATAATAATGATACATCTATTAGGCCATGAATATAGAACTGTAATCACCCTATTTTAAGAAAGGGGTAAAAAAAAAAAAAGAAATACAAGAAAATGAAAATTGTATTTTTGTGGGTCCTCCCTAACTTTCCTCTTTTTTTCCTGATGTGGAATAATGTCCAAGAATAAAACCAATGGAAGGGATTTGAGTAGGTCATTTGCCTGCTTGTTTGAAGAACGACAACCCCAAATCCTTGTTTTTTTTTTATTCCTTTAGCAACTCCTGGACGATTATCCAAAATGTTTCATCGTGGGAGCGGACAACGTTGGCTCCAAGCAGATGCAGCAAATCCGGATGTCCCTACGCGGGAAGGCCGTTGTCCTCATGGGGAAGAATACCATGATGCGTAAAGCTATCCGAGGCCATCTGGAAAACAACCCTGCTCTGGAAAAGTTAGTATTCCAAAACCTTGGGGGCTGTCAAGTGTTCTAGAGCAGTAGCTCAGGTAGCTCCTTAGAATCAAGATCAGGTAAAGTATTAGTACCGCTTTATAAAACTAGTAAGGCCACACCTGGGATACTGCAACCAATTTTGGTTACCGTACTATCAAAAAAAAGAGGTTGAGACTTTGGAAAAAGTTCAGAGAAGGGTAACTAAGATGATCAACGACCTGGAGACTAAAGCATACATAGAACGGCTGCAAGATTCGGGTTTGGCTATTCTAAAAAAAAGAATTAGGTGACCTGATAGAAGCGTTGCAGTATTTGAGGAGGTCAAATTATTCGCCAAAGCATCTGAAGGGAGGACAAGCAAAGGATGGAAACTAATCAAGGAGAGTCAGCAACCTAAGACTAAAGAGGAACTTCCTGACAGTGAAAAGAATTAACCAGTGGAACTCCTTGCCTCCAGAATTTGTGGGTGCTTCATCACTGGAGGTTTTTAAGAAGAGGCCGGACAGCCACTTGTGTGAAATTGTATAGGTTCTAGTGAGCAGAGGGCTGGACTAAAAGACCTCCAGGGTCCCTTCCAGCTTTCTTCACCATGGGCCCCTTTTAAATACCTTCAGGGACTCACAGGGCTTAACTGAAGATTTAAAGCACTAAACTACATCAATTCCCCTACCCCAGGGGGTTCGAGGATTACAGGTAGAGAACCACTGTTTTAGAGGAATTCTTCGTTGTGTCCAACAGAATTAAAGACTTGGTTGTGGACAGGGCCCCAACAACTCTTAGCTTTTTCTAAAATAAGCACAAGCCAGTCCTTGCACCTGGGGAAAAAAAAAGTTTGAAAAGGCAAGATGCCAAGCTAGAAACAGGAGACTTAATCCTAGGCTGCCCTAGGCATAAAAGCCGGCTGGGTGACTTTGAGCTTACCTCACAAGGTTGTCAATGAGGAAAATATAAGAGGAGGGAATATTAGGTGTGTTTGTGGAATTTAAAAAATCATTAATTTTCTGCTCACAAAGTAGTTCGGCCCAGACATAAACTTGACTCGTCTTGTAAGTCTCTGGGTTTCAGTTCTGTGAAACACGGCCAACCCAGTCCTTTTCCATCAGCCTGTATTGCTAGCTTTTAATGACTACCCGAATGAGTCATGACATCTTTTGTTGCAAAGCAAGAATTTAGCAACAGACCTGCCTTCCTTTTGACTCTGGTCCTGTAGCCAAACGAGGTTGCCTTTCTGAGTTAGTAAATCGGTCCAAAATTAGCTTTCTGTCCGGCAAGTGGTTAGCGCGCATTCTTTTAAAGTTGCTTGGTGGAATGATGAAAAATTAACATTGTGTTTTTAGGCTGCTGCCTCATATCCGTGGGAATGTGGGCTTTGTGTTCACCAAGGAGGATCTGACTGAAATCAGGGATATGCTGCTGGCCAACAAGGTAAACGGGTGTATAAATGAGTTGAGCTTTTCTTGGTGTAGCCGAGCTGAGGATAAATATTTGTGCGTTCTTTTTTTCTCTAGGTGCCAGCTGCTGCCCGGGCTGGAGCAATCGCCCCCTGTGATGTCCTTGTGCCAGCTCAAAACACCGGCCTGGGTCCGGAGAAGACCTCTTTTTTCCAAGCTTTGGGCATCACCACCAAAATCTCCAGAGGCACCATTGAAATCTTGGTGAGTTAAGAGCCCCTTGCCACGCGTTGGCTAGTGCAGTGGGCTACGGGGAAATCTACTTTTGCTAGAAATCGAGAGACTTGGGGATTCTAGCCCTCCTTCAGGTGTGAAAACTGATGAAGGTGATTAGCCCCATCAGAACTTTGAACTGCCATTAAATCATAATGGTAAGTCAAGGTCTGCCTGTAGCCAAATTTGGCTTAAGGTTGGTTTTATGCTTGGCTGCATTTTTTACTTGTTGGATCTCTTAAGGCAGCGATGGAAAAAACCTTTTTGTTGTGGTGTGCCGAAAGTGTGCTGGCACCCACAATGCAATGCGCCCCGTCCCTCCCTGCGTATGCGCGTACAACGCCCCCTTACCTGCACTACACATGTGAATGCCTCCCAGCTGGTTTTTGGCCCGTTTTCATCCTCCCGGGGGCTCAAGGGAAGCCTCTGCAGCCTTTGGAGGCTGAAAAACAGGCCTGTTTTGTCACTTCTGGTATTTCCGGAAGGCCTCTTTTTTTGGCCTCCCGAGGCTGCAGAGGCTTCCCTCGAGCCCCGGGAGGCCGAAATCAGCCTAAAATGAACTGAAAATCAGCTGGGAGGTGTGCGCATGCGCAGTGCAGGTAAGTTTGGCTGGGGCTTGTGTGCCCACACAAATGGCTCTGCGTGCCACCGGTTTGCCATCACGGTCTTAAGGCCACCAAACTCCAAGAAGACTGGCTTCTTGTTTGCAATTCAGTCAATACACATAGAAACACATTAAAAAAACCACATAGTTGGTTTTTAAGACTAAAACAGCATGCCCAATGTGCAAAAACTGAGCAGGGGCCCCTTGGCTAGCTTGCCACAGCCAACATGCCACGGGAAGATTCACCGCAGCCATGGGAAAATTCCCCACAGGACAATTCAACTTTTATTTTGTGGCAAGCCGGCCAATATTTGTCATTCACGTTTCATCCTGTCCCTCCTTTTGCCACCCTTACAATCAATTCTTCTAGGTCACCGTTTCTTCAATATTAAACATTTTGTCCTGCAGCGAGTTGGCAGTGGCGAATTGGCCGTGAACGAGTTGTCACAGACCCTCCGTAGCGTGTTGTCAAAATTGATGTGGCTTCGTGAAACGGCCCTGTCGTTTTTCTGATCCCTCCCTCTCCCTCTCCCGTTTCTTAGAGCGACGTGCAGCTGATCAAAACCGGAGACAAAGTGGGCGCCAGCGAAGCCACCCTGCTGAACATGTTAAACATCTCGCCCTTCTCCTTTGGGCTCATCATCCAGCAGGTCTTTGATAACGGCAGCATTTACAACCCGGAAGTCCTGGATATCACTGAGGAAACTTTGCACAAGCGCTTTCTAGAAGTAAGCAAAACTAGACACAGGTGCATCGATGAATTTTCAATAACCCAGGTCTTAAGACTGCTCCCCCCACCCCGCCCCCAATTGTCCCAACAGATTAACAATGTTGGGACTGTTTATGCGACACCAATCCTAGCAGCCTTTCCTTTCAGCGGCTTCTTGAATGTGGAGGTTAGGGGAGCAGACCGAAAGCTGCGGAACCCTGTCCTGTGAATGGGATTTCCAACCCTGTCTCTTTTGTCCCTTGCAGGGCGTCCGTAATGTAGCCAGCGTTTGCCTGCAGATCGGCTACCCTACTGTGGCCTCCCTGCCTCATTCCATCATCAACGGGTACAAGCGAGTCCTGGCTGTGGCTGTGGAGACAGACTACTCTTTCCCGTTAGCTGAAAAGGTAAGTTGCTCAAGGCCTGCCAGAAAAAAAATCCGTGAGATGCAGGTGGCATGTGGAACCATGCCGTCTCCTCCAGTCCACGGAACTGGGGGCCCCAAAGGTGGGGGGCTCCTGGTTTAAGGGGTCTTGACTTCAGCATTTATAGAAGGATTGGAGTCTTCTTGCTGGCAGTTCCGAGTTTTTAGGACCTCAAATCCACGAGGCTCTTGTCCCTGGACAAGATTTGTACACAACCCGTTGAAAACCAAGCCCCCATAACTCCCCAAGTGCAGCGAGAACCTTGAGGAACTAAGCCTGCCTCTCAACGATATCTATTTGAGTTATCCTTTGCAGATAAATGTAGTTTTGGCAAATAAGGTTCACTCTGTGCTCTTTAGGATAACTGCCGCAAGAATGACACAAACTGTTGTAAGTTTCGAGGACTTAAAAGTCTGAGGCTAGTTTCCAGTCTTCTGTTTGCCTTTATTCCTTTGGGCTCAGTTCCATGTCCTTTGAACATTCTGTGGAAAGTCTGGGAAAGCAGGAATGGGATGTTTTGGCACTTGAAACACGACTGAATTTTTTTTTCCCCCCTGCAGGTGAAGGCCTTCCTGGCTGATCCATCGGCTTTTGCCGCCGCTGCTCCGGCTGTGACCGAAACAGCCGCTCCTGCTGCAGCAGCTCCGGCCAAAGAAGAAGTCAAGGAAGAATCCGAAGAGTCTGATGAAGACATGGGCTTTGGGCTTTTTGACTAACCACCTGTCCTAGGCTGAGTAGAGTGAAATTCAAAAGAAAGAAATAAAAAAGTGTACTTCTTTACCAGATCCTTTGGAAGTGGCCGGTTGAATTGTCCGAATTATTTCCGCCTGACAACCCGTGGTACTATTTGTGTCATTCTGGAGTAGAGTAGTCATTCTGCTTCGTTACATAGGTAAAATGGTTAGCCTTAATTCCAGGTTTTGAAATGGTACAACTTCTTTAAATTATGGCAACCAGAAACTTTAATAAAAAAAAAATTTTTTTTTAGAATCATTTCACTTTAAACCTCCGTTCCTGGAGCAATGGGAATAATCCTTTGCAACATTTGCATGATGATATTAGTCAAAAGTTAACTGAAGCACACTTGCATTAAGCATTTTTATTAAATTTATTGGGCACCCATCTCGTTGCAAGGCATTGAACGGTAAATAAAGCCCATGAGCTGGGCTTCTGCAGGATGCAAAGATAAAAGTTGATAATTTTGTGTGTAATGTGAACATGACTTAAAGCTAGGTCTCTTGAAATAACAATTGCAGCCGTCCCTCAACTCTGCTAAGCCTTGTATTTCATGCATTTTTAGGCAAACAATAGAACTGAAAAACTTTGATTTCCTGTTGGTTTGGCCAAATCAAATTACAGAATGCAAGTTTGAGTTGACAGTTGGTAAAGACTTTGGGGCATAATTTGCACACAGCCTCCCCCCTCCCTTAAGACATCTGGAAATTCCTAATAATTGAACTGTTGAACCAGATCGAATATTTATCCAAGTTTGAAAGTTTAGAAATAAAACTCGATCAGAGCCATTGAATTGATCATAAATGGAACAAATTACAGTCCATTGGCACCCCTTAAAAAAAGCATGTTTGTAGATGGAAAGTTACATTTTTGATTAGAACTTCGGTCTCCATTGCAACTTCTATTCAGGCAACGTCTTGCTACTCAAATTCATTTCTGATCTCATCCAAGGATTGACCTCTTAGGTGTACAGATAGTGGAGTTGCCCCATCTCTGGGCTACTGTACTGTACTTGTATAGCTACAATTAATTCAGTGAAATATCAGAACGACTGCTGAATGGTGCAAAGGGTTGAAAACTTCTGAACAAGGGGCAGATTGTTTTATGGTGTCCAGAGTGGATCTTGAAACACCAAAGATGAATACTAAAAGGCGATAATTTTTAAGTTTGATATGAACTCAGATGAATGGAAAGTGGTGTCCTTGAAAGAATATCCAGTGAGTTTATGGAGATTCTCAGCCACCCTAGTCATGGTTGTCCCACAGGTGCTTTACCTTTCACGAGGCAACTGGACTTTCTGGGTTTTTCTTTTCTTTGAAGAGGTTTCGCTTCTCATCCAAGGAGCTTCTTCAGCTCTGAAGAAGCTTCTTGGATGAGAAGCGAAACCTTCGAAGAAAAAAAAAACCCAGGAAAGTCCAGTTGCCTCTTGAAAGAAAAAAGCACCTTTGGGATATCCTAAAACATGTATTTAAAAATATTTAAATTATTTTGAAGCCAAACTCATGGGAGAAATGGACACCATGATTAGGGAAAATTCATTGCAGCTCATTAATGAGGGAAATATAATAGAAATAAAGGAAAGAAAATAAAATGGACAGAACGTTGCCCTTTTTGCGAGTCAAAATAATTCCCATCGGAAGCGTGTTCTTCCCAAAGGGAACCTCAATGCGCAGGCGCGGGCGGGCGTCCCGTGTCAAAATATGGAAGGTTTTTTCCTCTACCCCCCCGCGCTCGTTTCGTGACGCCATCATCCTGCGCCGGAAGTGAAGCGGAACAGTTTCCGGGCGGAGCCGGCGCGATGGCGGCTGACACGCAGGTGGGTGCTGCCGAAAGGCCGGAGCGCTACGAAAGTAAAAGAGAAGCCGGACAAGGCGGGCCCGAGAAGCCGCCCTCCGCCCGGCTCGGCTCTGTTCCTCGGGCGAGAAGCCGCGTCTCCTCCGTCGGCCTTGCTTGGGCCGGTTGTAGGAGGTTCCGCGCGGGTTGCGGAGGGGCTCAAGGAGCCTCTTTCTTTCTCTTTTTCTCTCTCTCCCTCTTTCTCACGGATCCAAGCTCTTTCCTGACGCCCTCCGGAACCCGGGGACCCATGGTTCCCAGCACGGGCGGCGGGTAGCCATAGGGATGATGGGTTTTGTAGTCAACAAGTCTGGCAGGGTTTTCCCCCCCGGATTTTCAGGCTGTGAGATGGTTGGGTGGAAAAGCAGGACAGGTAGTCCTCGACTTGCGACTAGCGGAGCTCCAAAATGCACGTCGCTAAGCGAGAAATGTGCTCAGAACTTTGTTCGGCTGGGCCACGGGCGGGCCGAGAAGCCCACCCAGCCCTGGCTCGGCTCTGTACCTCTGTTGGGAAGGCGCATCTCTTCACTCTCGCTTTTCTGACTTTTCTCCCCATATTTGTTAAGAGAATTCCCCGCCGTCGTTAAGTCAGTAACACGGTTTGTTGGGTGAATCTGATAGGACTTTAGGTTCATCAGAAGGTGGCCACAGGACCTGGGGACTTTGCAACCTGTCATAAATAGGATCCAATTGTCAAACATTCACATGACCACGGGGGATGCTGCAATGGTCATAAGGGTGAAAAACAGTCATAAATCACTTTTCTCAGTGCCGTTGAAACTTCGAACGGTCACTAAATGAACTGTTGTAAGTCGAGGACTAACTGTATTTCCCTTTTTTGAATTTCTTGCCCTTCCTTGAAGCTCTGGTTGTCTTTGTGGCTTCAAGTAGATTGAAAATCTATCTTTCAATTCACAAACACAAACAATTTTTTTTTAAGTAGTGCCAATCTGCTGTAATTTCTTCATTTATGATCATGTCGATGGCTCTGATGAGTTTATTTCTAAACTTGGATAAATAAATATTTGATCTGGTCCAACAGTTCAATTATTAGGAATTTCCAGATGTCTTAAGGGTGGGAAACAGTTGTGTGCAAATATGCCCCAAAGTCTTTACCGACTGTCAACTCAATCTTGCATTCTGTAATTTGATTTGGCCAAACTCATGAGAAATCAAAGTTTCTCACAGTTGTATTATTTAGCTAAAAAGCATGAAATACAAGATTCAGTAGAGTTGCGGGACAGTTGCAATTATATTTCAAGAGACACAGCTTTGGACTTTCTTTTCATATTTATTTTAAAAGGATCACCTAAGTAGGGTAAATGAGTATGGAGCCTTCTTGGAACTGCTGAAAGGACTGTGTTGTGGAGCTGTGCTTTCTGCCCTGTGTCTCTTCACTGTTGAACACAAGCATTTTTCAATGATCTTTTCTGGATTATTCTGAATCATTTTGATTATTTTTTGCATCTCCAAAAGTGACCTCACCGGAACTATCTTCTCTTCCCCTACCCCAAATCTCTAACGTCTGTTTAGGTTTCGGAAACACTGAAGAGATTTGCCGTGAAAGTGACCACATCTAGTGTGAAGGAACGCAGAGAAATCCTCAGTGAACTTGGAAGATGCATTACTGGGAAAGGTAGTTTATGCAGCGTGTCAAAATATGGATAGTCCTTGACTTATGACCATAATTGAATCCCACATTTCCGCTGCTAAGCGAGACAGTTGTGAAGCAAGCCTTGCCCTGTTCTACAACCTTTCTTGCCACAGTTGTTAAGTGAATCACTGGAGCTGTCAGTAACAAAGTTGTTAAGCAGGATGTGATGACCCGGAGTGTAACACAAATGTAACAAAA
Organism: Pseudonaja textilis; assembly: GCF_900518735.1. The sequence continues at coordinate 1,777,871 of NW_020769420.1, read as the reverse complement.
TCCAAAACGTAAATAAATGTCCTTTAATGCCTCCAACTTGGCCCCACTGTTCAATAATTCTCAGTTGGAGATAAAACGTACTCAAAAATAGTCTTCAAAAGAAAGCAATGCAGCCCGAACTTAATGAGCAGATATAGAAATAAAAAACCAAAACAAACTACGATGGCGAAATTTCCACAACAGACCAGGATAAGTAATTGCCAAATTCAAGGAGATAACAAGGCACAGTCTGTTGGAAGGATGCCAACCAAGATAACTTCAGCCCAAAATAAAACAGGCTTTGCTTCTGGCAACGCTGTGTTTTAACGGCTCTCTTATATACTAGTCTCCCCAGCTGCAACCAATGAAGGGGATCATGGCCGCTTCCTCTCTCATAAGCCAAGTTGTTTCCTTTTCTATTCCTCCCTGCATGTCCTAGGTTGAAGAGAGGATGGGCCCTTCCCCAGCCTCCTCCACCACCTCCGGAGCCACACTCCACTCCCTGTCGGATGTTCCTTCATAGGGCATTAAAACATTGTTTTTTTTATTTTAAGCATTGCTTTTCATTGAAGTGCCTGTTGAATTTGGTTTGGTCTTTTGTAGATCTGCCAGAAGGCGCAGTGAAGGGTCTGTGTAAACTTTTCTGCCTCACTCTGCATCGATACAGGTAATTATGTCAAACTGGACTTTGCTCTCTAGTTCAGATAACATTTATTTGTTTTGGCACAGTATATGGAAGCAGATTGAATGCCTTAATGATAAGACTTCTCTCTCATTTAAAACTGTCTGCTTTTTCTTTTAAGCACTGTTCCGATTGGCCATCATTTTTTTTTTTTTGTGAGATGTAATTTGTGTTTTATTGTATAGCATTGTAATGTAGGGTGCTTAACCAATTGTATAAATGAACAAAGAAATGTATATAACTTTATTTATGAATTTTCCCCCAAAACCATTCTTTTAGTTATCCCTTTCAAAAAATAATTATGGGCTTAGATAATGGTTTCACCTGACTGCCTGGAGAAATACGCAGTAAATGAGATAGTTTGGGGAAAGCATTTCTTTTCTCTTTAAAATGTCTGCTGCAAAATTGTTTATAAGGACAGAAGAGAAAGCAAAGCAGATTCCTGTAAATAAATAAGTATTCAATTTACTGATAAAACTTTATAAGTCCTTCTGGATGCAGAATTCCTGTCCAGCATTCATTTTGTCAGTTAATTATGGAAGATGGTTTTTATTCAGAAATTGAAAATCTGGCTCATATTTTGACTTTATCCAAAAGAGAGGGAAATATAAAATGCAGTTCTGTTTCAGACTTGAAACTCTAGACCTAGAAAACCTAGAACTACGTCGCCTCCAGTCCGATCTAAATTTAGTATATAAAACCATACATTGCAATGTCCTACCTGCAAATGAATACCTCAGCTTTAATCCTTCAGGCTAAAGAATAAACCTTTGCTGTTGAAATAAACGGGCAGATTATCAGGAAAGCTTGATTGAGGACAGGATATCTCCAAAGCAAATTTTTCAGCTCATAATCTCTCCCCTTCCTGTCTCTTCATTGCGGTATTTTTTGCTAGAGATGCCGCATCACACAGAGCCCTTCAAACCGCTCTACGGCAGCTTGCCGAATGCCAGCCTGAAGTGACTGCCAAGAATCTTCTGTACTCCCTGCAATCTTCAGGGATCAGCAGCAAGACTGGGGGATCCAGGTGAGGAGATCTGGGTGTTGTGCAAAGACCACATTGGCAACAGAACGGAAGAATGTAACTCCGCCTTGGCAACAGGAAGGGCATCCAGCCAGTAAATACTCAGCTCCACTCAGTTGCCCAGACTCCCACCTCGTAAGGGATTATGGGGGTCGTTAAAAGAAGGTGATGATGAGGTGATCAGATGACCTTTGGTGTCTTGAACTGTTTGTCCCTGGTCATCATACACATGGTTGAGGAAGTTGTACCAAATTGTAGCAACGGGCAATGAAATGAATCAGTGGTACATTAGAAGTGTGCAGCTTGGTTCAGCTTTAATCCTTCGGCTTGCTCTGTCACGTTTGACTGACTTTCCCATCTGCACCAGCGATGGGAATCCCATGATACTGCCAAAACTCCCGTGTTTTTTCCTTTCTGTCTCAGCAAGAGCAGTGGATCTGCAGCTTCGCTGGCTCTCTCGTGGACCTGCCTGCTCGTTCGCATTGTCTTCCCGACACACGACAAGAGGCATGGAGAAACCTGGGAGAAACTGGTATGAAGCCTTGATCCGCCTGTGACCTTTTACCCTTAACCACGGTTGGATGACGGGTAGTCCTTCGTGGACCTTTAGGACCACAACTGAGCCCCCAAGCTTCAGTTGCTAAGCGAGTTTTGCTCCATTTTATGATCTTTCTTGCCACCATTGTTAAGTGAATCACTGCGGTTGTTAAGTTAGGGTTACAGAATTGAATTGGCATCGTTCCGTCTCAAGAGACGATGGTATTGTGCGATGAAACCGGTAACTGCCACTTCCCGTTTTGTTTCCTTGCTGTATGCAAAGCTGGAGTGTCCTTTCCAGAACACGAGGCCTGGATAATTTAATATGGAGGATAAACTCTGGAGGATAAAATAGATAGATAGATAGATAGATAGATAGATAGATAGATAGATAGATAGATAGATAGACAGATGATAGAGTAGATGGATGGATGGATCGATGGATGGATGATAGATAGATAGATAGATAGATAGATTGATAGATTGATTGATTAGATAGGCAGATAGATAGGCAGATAGACAGACAGATAAATGGACCCTGTTGAGAGAGCTGTGAGTAGAGCGGGAGTGATACAACATCACCTGAATTGGCACCCTTCAGTCTCAAGAGACTATGATATCATGCTATGAAACTGGTAACTGCCACTTCACGGGATTTGTAAGAATCATTAAAAGGTTTCTGTTCCCTTTGGTTCGTGTTTGTTTTATTGGAAAAGGGTTTGGGTCAGAACACACAGTCATGAACTGCTTCCAGGATTCTGGCTCCGGATTTTCCCTCGAGGTTGACTCCTGAAGCCTTTCCCAAGAATAGACGTAGCCACAAGGCAGCGGAGGTTTGAAATCAGTGTTTCCCTTCTCCGCGAAGACCCTCGTCTCCTGTAACCCTGGAAAGGGGCCCTTACGAGGTGCTACCCACCAGGCCAGCTGGATCAAGGTTTTTTTTCCAGGAGGTATTACTCCTCCATGTTAGGGTTACTAACATGGTTCTTAAGGGTTCCCCATCTGGCTTCCCCATTGACCTGGCTTGTCAGAGGTTTGAAAAAAGGGCATCCGAATTTCGATTGTAAGTGTGGAAAATGGTCATAAGTTGCTTTTTCCGGTGTTGTTGTAACTTTAAATGGTCATTAAATGAATGGCTGTTAAGTCAAGGGCAACCTGTGTTACAGTTGGTGCCTTCTCTTCCCAACTCTCAAGGGGGTGTAATGCCTCAAAATTAAGCACCCTGTGGAGAAGAGAGAATTTAATGGGCATCAGGTCTTGGAATAAATTCTGATGAAGTAGCATTCCAAAATGACGGAAATTGTAGCAGGGGATGAGTTTTGTAGTCCAAAACGGAAGGCAAGAGTGCTAGTAGCCAAAATGCCCGGAGAACATCGTGCTGAGCATATATACAGACTTCCTGACCTCCTCAGCCCTTCCTTGATTCAAAACAATGACCCCGTGAAATTGGCTCCTGGCCAGCAGCGTCCACAAGCTAAAAACAGATTAAAGATGGCCAGTGACATTAAAGGATCCCTTGTCTTTATTAACAGGTGGAAGTCCAGTGTTTCCTTCTGTTGGAGATCCTAGGTGGTTCCCGCAAACCTGTGGTGAATGGGGCCGTGAAGAAGTTGAACAGACTCTGGAAAGAGGTGAAGTTACATTTTCTTCAAACAGCACTCGAGGTTCAGAGTTTCAGTTAGGCCTGTCTTATCTCGCATCTCCCGGATATGTTGAGTATCTTGACCGGACATGATAGAAACCATGATCTAATAAAGGGGTCGCCAACCTTTTTGGACCTCAGGGACCACCAAACTCATAATTTTAAATCCCGCTGAGTAGAGACCCTGTGAAAATCCCCCCAAAAAGTCTGCAGGAAAATCCCCCATCCCGTTTTCCTACCGATCGATCATTCTTTATTTGGGATCGCAGGATACCGTCTCCAACTCCGTTCTCAGGGGGAGAGAGAGAGACTTTTGGCATCATGCAAGGAAAGCAGCAGAAGTCTCTCCCCCAAATTCCGCCAGAAATGAGTCTTTGTGAGACTTGTCATGCCGGTGCAGCCTCTTGGAGCAGGAGGCCTTGCAGGGTCCCAAACACTCATTTCTGGCGGAGTTTGGGGTAGAGAAAGAAAGACTTTGGCTGCTTTCCTTGAGTGCAGCCAAAAGCAGAAGAAGAGAGAAAAGAATGGCCAGTCTAGTTTCCCCCCTCCGCCCATTCCCCCCTCCCCTTACTACCTCATGTTGTTTGCAATGCTAGCGATGCAAACCTTGTGTTCCCGCGGGCCACGTGGATGGCGCAGCCTTGTGTTCCTATGCAGCTTGGATTGCTTGCTTTGGGGGTGACATTTCTTTACGGACCAACAGTGGTCCCCAGCCCACCGGTTGGCGACCACTACTGCAATACATTGAGGCAGTGTTCATAACCCCAACAACTTTTAAGATGTTAAAATGCTGGGCTGACGATCGGCAGGCCGGCATTCGAGACCCATTGCTGCCTCGGGGCAGAGTGAGCGCTCGTCCCACGCTCCCGCTCCTGCCAGCCCAGCAGTCCGAAAGCAGACAGTCGCAAGTAGCTAGATAGGTATCGTTTTGGTAGTCAGCTTCACAGAGACCCAGCCGGACGTCCCCTAGACAACAGTGATGTCACAGCAAATCCTTTCACCACGGAACCACTTCAGCATTAGTAATGCTAATAATTCCAATGCAGAAATATTGGTATTAATAACTCCCAGAATTGCCTAACCAGCACGTTTTGCGGGGGGGAATTCTGGAAGTCTACCTATCTTCAAAGTTGCCAAGACTGAGAAATCTGCATCGGGGTGTAGGATTTGCAGGTCGAAACAGGTCTTTTTCTTCTCACGTGCAGTTATTTATTTTCCTTTGACCTCAGAATCCTGGGCTGGCGGATCAGTATCTCTCCATAATTCTTCATTTGGAAGCCAACCAGGGATATGCGATCATGCTGGGCTTCCTTGTGCAGTTCTGCACCAGCCAGAAAGATCTCAGCACCATCAATAAACACAAGGTCAGTTTTTTTTAAAAACGGCCATTTGGGGTTGGAGAAAGATAACGGCTGCTTCGCAAATGGCTGACGGTGTGGTAGAGCGAGATACAGGTAGACCTTGACTTACGATTGCAGTTGAGCCCAAAATTTCCGTTGCTAAGCGAGACAGCGGTCAAGCGAGCTTTGCCTCATTTTACAACCTTTCTTGCCACTGTTAACTGAATCGCTGCGATGAATAGAAATAGGAATAGAATACAATAGGAATAGAAGAAGTAGTTGAATTAACACCCCGTGTTCTGTTGTGTTGTTCACTGTCCCGTATACGGAACTCTGAATTCATATCATGTCTCTCAGCTAATCCTTCTGGCTATTCCGTGGAAGAGAGTGCATTCTTTTTGGCTAGGTTGTTGTTACATGTCAGTGTCACGGTTACTTTCATTACTCAGGCTGCCCTCCTTGATTTCTATGTGAAGACCATCCTGATGAGCAAGACTAAACCTCAGAAGCACATCCTGGTGAGAGAAATCCCTCCAAAGTTTTAGTTTAGTTTGCTTTATTGTCATTGCACCTGGTACAACAAAATTAAATACCATCTTCGGTGTCCATTATGACTGAAAATAAACACAAATGTACCCCCTTCACATTCTGTACATTGAATTGCAAACCCCTGACATTGCATTAATATTGCACTAATATTGATAATTCAAAAAGAGCTCCTGCCCTGGGATAGAAGCTTGTTTTTCAGCCTATTTGTCCTTGATTTTATTATTATCCTGAACCATCTGCCAGATGATAATAGTTCAAATAAAGGGGTGCTCAGGATGAGATATATCTTTGAGGATGTTTTGAACTTTCTTAAGGCAGCGGGAGCGATAAAGCTCTTCCAAAGAGGGGAGAGGGCAACCAGTGATCCTCTGGGCAATGACCTTAACCTGTGACATCCTATCTGCCCCGGTGCAATTGGCAAACCATACAGAGGTGCAGTAAGTTAAGATACTCTCTCTGGTGCAGCGGTAGAAGGTCCCCAGCAGTTTTCCATTCAGTTGTTGTTTCCTGAGAAGCCTCAAGTAGTCTAATCTCTGCTGGGCCCTTTTAACCAGGGCTGCAATGTGAGCACCCCAGGTCAGGTCCTCTTTCAGGGTAACACCCAGAAAACTGGCCACTTGCTCCACTTGGTCTCCATCGATAAGCAAGGGCTGGATGTCTGATCTCTTCCTTCTATAGTCCACTATGAGCCCCTTCTTCTATTGATGTTGAGGACCAAGTTATTGTTTCCACACCACGAAAGCAACTGTTGGCCCACCTCATCTCGGTAGGCAGACTCATACCCCCCCCCCCCCGAGATGAGTCCCACCACTGACAAAAGCCCCCAAACCATGAAGTAGTTGTGCTAATTTGGCCCGGTAAACTCTGCGTAGTCTTGGCAGTGCCGTAAGCCAATTTTAGCAAAAGCTTCTGTAGGTCTGAGTCTGCTTTGCCTATGGCATCTGAGGTCCAGATCGTCCTTGGCTTAGGACCACAACTGAGCCCAGAATTCATGTCTCTAATTGAGAGTTTTGATTAACTGAGTTTCGTCCCGTTTTACGGCTTTTCTTGTGAATCGCTGCAGCTGTTAAGTTAGTCACAGGGTTAAGTGAATCTGCCTTCCCCCGTTGTCTTTGCTTCTCAGGAGGTCACAAAAAGGGGATCGCTTAGGACACTGCAGCCATCATAAATATGAACCAATTGCCAAGCATCCAAATGTAAATCACCTGACCGTGGGGATGCTGCAACAGTCGTTAGGTGTGAAAAATGGTCATAAGTCACTTTTTTCAGTTCCGTGGCAACTCTGAACGTTCACTAAAACGAACCTCCCAAAGGTGCCCAGATGGTTGGGGGCCATAGGCTGACTCCAAACCTTTTAGAGAGGGCTGTGAAGCACTGTGAAGTGGTACATAAATTTTTAAGTGCTATCGCTATTAAAGCGGTGCTGTTTCCTTGCAGGACAATTGCGCTCCTCTGCTCCGCTACGTGTCTCATTCCGAATTCAAGGACCTCATGTTGCCAGCCTTGCAGAAATCTCTCTTGAGGAGCCCAGAGAACGCCATTGAAAGTGAGTGATTTGAGGGAGACCTATGTGAAGGATAGCTAGTATGAGTGGATCAGAATCCTGCTGATAGGAGATCCCAGCAGGGGTAGAAAATTAGTATTTACTTACATTTATTTAGGGCTGGCACCGTAGCTTCCAGGAAGGGGGATATCTGTAACCTTTTGCATTGGACCTTTCGTGCCTTGTTAAAACACAGCATTGCCAGAAGCAAAGCATATTTTATTTTGGGCTGAAGTTATCTTGGTTGGCGTCCTTCCAACAGACTGCGCCTTGTTATCTCCTTGAATTTGGCAAATACTTATCTTTTTCCGTTGTGGAAATTCCTTCATTGTAGTTTGTTTTAATTTTTTATTTCACCTCTATCTGCTCATTAAGTTCGGACTGTATTGCTTTCTTTTGAAGACTATTTTTGAATACGTTTTATCCCCAACTGAGAATTATTGAACAGGGGGGCCAAGTCGGAGGCATTAAAGGACATTTATTTACGTTTTGGATTTTGTTAACGTTTGTGTTATGTTCCGGGTTATTACGTTAAGCCTGAAAGCCTTTGGACTGAACATGTTCCTTCTTTTCCTTTCCTTTCAGCAATTTCTTGCTTACTGGCATCTGTCACCCTTGATCTCAGCCAGTACGCTCTGGACATCGTGAAAGGGCTAGCCAGTAAGTGCTTTTCTTCCATTTATGTAAGATTCCCTCTGGTGCATCTACCTTCTTAAACCTCAACCTCTCATTATTGTGGGCTTTGCTGTTGTATTTCAATTCCAATAGGAGAGAACACAGGTAGTCCTTGACTTACAGCCACAGCTGAGCTCCAAATTTCCATTGCTAAACCAGGCTTTGTCCCATCTTACAACCTTTCTTGCCACTGTCGTGAAGCGAATCACTACTATTAAATTAGTAACACTTAATTCGTTCAGCGGCTCTATTCCATTCGGCCTCCTCGTTCTGTTGCCCCTCTTCCCAAAAGGAATCCCTACTACTTTAACGGCTCCCATATTTGATATTTTTTTTTTAGGCCAGTTGAAATCCAACAGTTCTCACCTGATGGACAAGGCCGTAGTTGCGCTAAAGAATTTGGCCCTGCAGTGCAGCGACCCGTCCACTGTGGAGTCCTTCGGGAAGCACCTCTTCGCCATTTTGGGAGGTCAGTAATTCTTTCTTTGGGTGGGGAAGGGCATTGTCAGTCTCCACAAACAAAGAAAGTCCCGTTGTGATTGGTCCAAGCAGATTCCTTTACTGTTCCTCACCTGTAGACAGAATCTTGCCAAACTGAAGCAAACCGCTACCTGAAAGAAGCCTATCCTCTGGGAACTATTAAGGAGGGACTGTCTTTACCCTCTTTCTCATACACAAATTATGTGAATTGAGTTGTTTTCTTACTTCTCTGAAATGTAATCCTCCCTTTTGGAAATCTGGCCCGCTACATTTTCATCACAGTTGCCTCTTTGTTGGTTCCTTTCCTTTCCTTTCTTTTCCTTTTCCTTTTCCTTTTCCTTTCCTTTCCTTTCCTTTCCTTCCTTCCTTTCTCTCTCTCTCTCTCTCTCTCTCTCTCTTTCTTTCTTTCTTTCTTTCTCTCTTTCTTTCTTTCTCTTCTACCAAGTGAGGCAGAGAGTTGCTTACATCATGGGTGTCCCATCTTGACAACTTTAGGACTTTCAAGGGAAGGGAATTTCCCAGAATTCCCCAGCCAGCCACGTTGTCTGAGGAATTCTGGGAGTTGAAGTCCATAAATCTTAAAAGATGCCAAAGTTGGCTTACACAGTTCTCCTCTTTCTAAATGCTTTCTTGCACTTACCTGTCTTCTCCTAAAATCCCAATGAAGGTCAACAAAACCATTCAGACGAAACCCGTCTTTCTCCATTTCTGAGTGTTTGTAGCCTAGGATCATTTCTTTAAACTCCGGGTTAACCTCACAATTCCATTTTCGACAGGTGCGGAAGGAAAGCTGACGGTGGTGGCTCAAAAAATCAGCGTCCTCTCAGGTAAAGTTCTGGCAAGAGGCGATGGTAGAGAAGGGAACGAACGCGGATGTTGCAAGGGTCACGTTCAATTCATCGGCCCAGTTTTTAGACTTTCAAGAAGAAAGAAAGAAAAAAAAAGGTGCCTTAAGTAATTTCTCCAGCAATTATTCCCCTGGAGAAGGGCGCAAAATTTGGAGATTGGCTCAGGATCCGTTTTGGAATTGAGCATTTGTCATTTGGCGGCCGCAGAGTTGTTGCTGTTGCCGTTTTAATGAAGGGAGGAAAAATTGAGGTGTAGCCTCTGGTTCCTTTTAGGGATTGGTAGTTGCAGCCACCATGCAGTCTCGGGGGCGTCTAATCAAGTTCTCAGTGGAACCATGGTTGAGCTCTTCATCCCCTTCCTTCAGCAGGAAGGTAAGTATATTTTGGCAGTGCTTTCCAAGGCACCCAAAAAGCTATCCTGACTGTGGAATCTCCAGCAAGCCGGGCTTTTACTGGAGTCAAATCTAGTAAGACTCTCCTGTTGTCAGCCCCACCAGGAAATCCACTACGTGGGAAGAAGGCAAAAGCCACTTTTATTTGAGATTAACATAAACTTGTAAATCTGATTGCGTTGTACTTCCTTCTCCTTGTAGTTCAGCTAATTAGGGAGGCTTCTGTCTGGGTTGATTCCAAATGTTATGTGGATGTTTTTGGCTTTAAAAACGCTTTCGCCCTTTGGGAGATTATCTTTCTTGGTCTCTATGGTTGTTGACTCAGCCTTTAAATTGAATCTGGGCTGCTGTACTTACTATTGTTGACCTTCCTTCCTTCCTTCCTTCTTCCCTCCTTCCTTCCCTCCCTTCCTTCCTTCTTCCCTTCCTCCCTCCCTCCTTCCCTCCCTTTCTCCCTCCCTTCCTTCCCTTCCTTCCTTCTTTCCTTTCTCCCTTCCTTTCCTCTCTCTCTCTTCCCTCCCTTTCTCCCTTCCTTCCTTCTTCCCTTTCTCCCTCCCTTCTTCACTTCCTCCCTTCCCTCCCTCCCCTTCCCTTTTTTCTAAAGAGCACTTTCTCTTTCTGCAGTCCACGAAGGCACTCTGGTGCACGCCATTTCCATTCTTGCTCTCTGGTGCAGCCGGTTTGTCACAGAGGTCCCCAGAACACTGGTGGAGTGGTTCAAGAAAGCATTCAGCCTTAAGGCCTGCACTTCTGCTGTCAGGCATGCCTATCTCCAATGTATGCTGGCTTCTTTCAAAGGTAAGAGAGAGAGAGAGAGAGAGAGAGAGAGAGAGAGAGAGAGAGAGAGAGA
>NW_020769420.1:1729283-1758240 GCF_900518735.1 Pseudonaja textilis | reverse complement strand
TCCTTGTTTCTCACATTTTCCCTCTCACATTCTCACATTTTTCTCCCACCTTTCTCACATTTTTCTTCCTTGTTTCTCACATTTTCCTTCTTCCTTTCGCACATTTTCTCCCCCCTTTCTCACATTTTTCACCCCTTTTCACATTTTTCTCCCTCCTCACATTTTACTTCCTCCTTTCTTATATTTTCTCTCTGTGTTCTCACATTTTTTCCCTCCTCTCTCACATTTTTCTTCCTCCTTTCTCTCCTTTTTCTTCCTTTTTTCTTACATTTTCCTAAAATGTTCTGGAGGATCCCCCCCCCCGCCACTTGAATCAACTTAGCTAAAGGTTTCTATTTAAAAGTCCTCAAACTTGCAACCGTTCATTTAGTGTCCATTCAAAGTTACAATGGAACTGAGGGAAATGTTGGGCTTGATTATGGTCATGAGCCAGAAGACTAGTTATCCTTGCAGTTCCATAGCAACCAAAGTCTTCTCTCTCTTGTTTTGTGCGGCCAACATCCAGAACGGACCTGAGTTACTTCCTCGTACGGACATGCTGCTGCTCCTAACCAAAGTTATTGGGACAGGATCACCCCGTGTACAGGTCAGTCGGGAGCGGGAGATCCAAATCCTCAAGGGAGTCCTACCACCCCCACCCCCACCCGGATGAAAATATAATTAAAAAAAATACTAGAATGCGCAGAGATGGCTAGATTGACATTCAGAATAAAAGGCAAAGAAGAATCAGAATATTTTTTTAAGGTGGGATTTGTTTTACCAGCGGTTAGATAAAAAGAGGTAGAAATTAGAAGATAAAAGATTATTGCTATGTATAAATAAATGATGAAAGACGACTACTACGTACAAGTAAATATTATTATTATTGTCTCTTAAACATGAAACTCAGTTCAATGAATAAGAGACAATAATTTTATTATATAACAATAATTTATTATATAATAATAAAAATATTGTCTCTTTAATTATTAAATTATTACTTTAGTAGTAGTAGTAGTAGTATTACTATTAGTACCGTGTTTTCCCTGAAAGTAAGTCCTAGCTTGATTTAAGCCCAATATAAGCCCTACTCCCCCAAAATAAGACCCTGCCCACTCCAGAGTGGATGGGTAAAAATTAAGCTAGGGTGGTGTTGGAACTGCCCTACTACTTACCTTTGGACAGTTGTAGCCAGGCTTCGCACACCCCAATACCTGCCCTGCCAGCCCATTTATTCTTCAGACAGCAAGGCTGGCGAGGCTTTCCTGGAGGCCTCTGTAGCTGATAACAAAGCTCAGGATCGATCCTGACCTCTATTACCGGCTGCAGAGGCCATCAGGAAAGCCTTGCCAGCTGCCTGAAGGTCTGACAGCGAAAAGAAGGCCAAGGGCGACGCACGCAAGTGAGGTTAGTCAGTGGATGACACCCCCCCTCACCTCCCCGAAAATAAGACCTGGTGCCTTTTGGGTGGCCAAAGAAATATAAGACAGGGTCTTATTTTCGGGGAAACATGGTATTTTGTATAAGCGATCATTCAGCACTTACATATCTTAAAGAAAAAAATGTATAAATAATTTTATTTTTTTTGAAAAAAAGAGAGTCTTGGCTTAATCCATCGGATGCCCTTGGATCGTCCTCGCCTAATTAAAGCTTTATTCTGCGCCAGGTTTTGGGTTCGGTGGCGCTGACGGCCCTGTGCGCCAGTAGCAGCGGTGAAGACGGCTGCGCCTACGCGGAACAAGAAGAGATAAACGTCCTACTTCAGGCTCTGCAGTCGCCCTGCATGAACGTTCGAGATGCAGCTCTCCGGGTCAGTGGGACATTCGGGGGCAGGACCTGAATGTTTGAATGCAAGAACTTTGGTTTCTCAGTTGGCTTTTATCTCTTAAGGGAGGGGCCATTACCTTGCAGCCTTACTCCCGAGTCGCCTATCTTTCGAGCAGCCCTGCGTGCATACACACTGGGCACAGGCTCCTCGGGATCCTCTTCATCACTGCTGCCAGCCTCTACAATCTCCGAAGGCAGCTGTGTTGACCCAGGGTGGGATACAAAACACACACAGTCACAGAAAACAGGTGAAGCGCCTTTTATTCCTTCACTTTGCTTCCAAGCTCCGAATATCTTTGATGGAAGACAAAAACACTCCCACACAAAGCAGTTACACAGCTCCAATTCAGAAGAATTTTGCTCGTAACTGTTTTATTCTTGGCTTCAGGGTTTGATGGAACTCCAGATGGTTTTGCCCACTCCGGACAGCGATGAGAAGAACGGGATGAACCTTTTGCGCCGTCTCTGGGTGGTGAAGTTTGACAGAGAAGAAGAAATCCGCATGTTGGCAGAGAGGTAGGCATGCCAGTACTTCGAAGGAGGAAACTATAACCTCACAATCCTAGACATTCCCCATCTTTCAGACCAAAAATAAGCCCTCCTGAGCTAAAAATCTCTGGAGGACTTTTGTCCATCTCTTCCTCCAACATCATCGTACTGGAAACGAAGACTGGAAACAATCCAGATCCCCCAGCAAGAGAACTGGAATTTTACAGCCTCAAGGTTTTATTCCAATCAGAATAAAGGTGGAAGGGATTTTGGAGGTCTTCTAGTCCAACCCCCTTGCTCAAGCAGGAAAACCTATGCCATTGGGCTGTGCAGTCTCTTCTTAAAACCTCCGGTGTTGGATCACCCACAACTTCTGAAGGCAACTTCTGTTCCACCGGTTAATTGTCCTCCCTGTTGTTAACTGTCCACCCCTGTTGGGATTCCAGGTTGCTTCTCTCCTTGATTATGTTCCATACCTGGTTTCTTGTCCTGCCCTCAGGTGCTTTGGAGAATTAATTTGACCCTCTGTCCCAAAGGTGCTTTTTCAAGAGGCAACTTTCTGGACCAGAAGTCCAGTTGCCTCTTGAAAAAGCATCTTTGCGACCACCATGACCTGGATGACTGAGAATCTCCATAGAAAGTGGGGGCCCTCCTCTTTGTGGTAGCCCCTCAAACACTGGAATTCTGCTATCATGTCCCCCTCCCCGATCCTCCTTTTCTCTAGACTAGCCAACTTCAATTCCTGCAACCATTTTCCAGGCCTTTAATCCTCCTAATTGCTCTTCTCTGCCCTTTTTCCAAAGTCTCAACATCCTTTTTTTTTTTTTTTGTAATGTGCCGACCAAAACTGGATGCAGCACTCCAGATGTGGCTTTAGTAAGGCCTTATAAAGCAGTCCTTTCTAAATGCATGTCTTACTTATCCGACGTGTGCATCTCCGATCTGCCGTGGGCGTTTATGGGGAGGAAGGGTAGAGACTGAGCCACTCCAGTCTTTTCACCGGAGAGATCTTTCTGGAAGATGACGAAACTGCAGTCTTCCTTTTCTCCTAGGCTGTGGGTATCTATGGCTTTGGAGTTGCAACCGGACATCTGCTCCATCCTCATCCAAGATGTCATCCACCACGAGCAGGCGGTGCGCCAGGCCGGAGCGGAAGCCCTTTCCAAGGGGGTGGAGCAATATCGAAGCCAGACAAAGGATGTCATGGCCAAACTGATGGAGATTTACCAAGAGAAGCTCTACGTAAGCCCCCGGTGGATGGAAGCAGGAGCCTGGTTGATCAGGAGTCCATATGTTACCGAGAGAATGTCTGTAGCTCTCTGAACTGATCATCGGTGCTCTCTGAGCATGGTGGTTTCCTTGCAGATGTTTCATTACCCAACTAGGTCACCTCATCAGTGCCAGAAGGGAATGGGGACTGCAGACGGAAGGAAGGAGAAGGAAGGGAAGGGAAGGAAAGGAAGGGAAGGGAAGGGAAAGGAAGGAAGGAAGGAAGGAAGGAAGGAAGGAAGGAAGGAAGGAAGGGAAGGGAAGGAAGAAGAGAATGACTGTGGAGTCCTTGGTGTGAGCTTGGTGGATTTCTTGCAGATGTTTCATTACCCAACTAGCTAACATCAGTGCTAGAAGGGAATGGGGGCTGCAGATGAAAGGAAGGAAGGAAGGAAGGAAAGGAAGGAATAAAAGGGAAGGAAGGAAAGGAAGGAAGGAAAGAGAAGGAAGAGGAGAATGACTGTGGAGTCCTTGGTGTGAGCTTGGTGGATATCTTGCAGATGTTTCATTACCCAACTAGCTAACATCAGTGCTAGAAGGGAATGGGGACTGCAGACGGAAGGAAGGAATGAAAGGGAAGGAAGGGGGGAAAGAGGAGAAGGAGGAAAAGGACTGTGGGGTCTTTGGTGCTCTCTGAGCTTGGCAGTTTCCTTGCAGATGTTTACCAACTAGGTCACCTCATCAGTGCTAGAAGGGAATGGGGATTGCAGACGGAAGGAAGGGAGGGAGGAAAGGAAGGAAGGAAGGATGGAAGGAGGGAGGAAAGAAGGAAGGAGGAGGAGGAAAAGGACTGTAGGGTCCTTGGTGCTCTCTGAGCTTAATGGTTTCCTGGCAGATATTTCATTATCCAACTAGCTAACATCATCAGTGCTAGAAAGGAGGGTGGGGGGTATGTTCTCTGTTTATATACAAGGCTTACCCTGTCGGTGTTATTGGGAGTATTCTTGACTGTTCCTAGCCGTAAACAACAGCCTACTCAAGGAATCACTTAGGGACATTCCCACTGAAAAATACAGCACCTGAAACATTTGCAAGGGTTGTCATCCAGTGCTTTTCATTCTTCCCCAGAGACCCCCACCGGTTCTGGATGCCTTGGGACGGGTGATCTTGGAGTCTCCACCTGACCAGTGGGAAGCCAGGTAGGACTACTACTTAATCCTTCTGACCCTTTCTCAGAAAACCGTGAACTTCTGGTTTTTGTTTTTGTTTCCCAAGGCTAGGTAGTAGAAACTAAGGATAAGTATCTCCGGATGTTTTAATTCAACTCTTGCAATTCTTTACCAAGGGGCCTGCTAGTTGGGCTTTGAGGGAGAATAAAAGTCTGTACGACTGAAGGTCCCTACACTGGCAAAAATAGTGCTAGCACTTAACACTTATATACTGTTTCACACAGTCCTGTCTAAGTGGTTTACAGAGTCAGCCTCTTGCTCCCAACCATCTGAGTCCACGTTTTATCAACCTCGGAAGGCTGGAAGGCTGAGTCAACCTTGAGCCAGTCAGAATCGAACTGCTGACAGTGGGCAGGGTTATTGCATTCTAACCACTGCACAGGAAGGAAAGGGAAATGGAAGAAGGAAAGGAAGGAAGGGTAATAGCATTAGCACATACTCTTATATACTGCTTCTATAGTGCTTTCCTGCTTTCCAGCCTTCTCTAAGCGGTATACAGAGTCAGCCTATTGGCCCCCAACAATCTGGATCGAACTCCTGGCAGTGGGCAGAATTAGCCGGCAATCCTGCATTCTAACCACTGCACCACCACAACTCTCGTCAATAACCCTTACATTTCATGATGACCGCTAAAGAAGACATTCTCTCGTCAGGTGCGGCATCGCTTTGGCCTTGAATAAGCTTTCTCAGCACCTGGAAAGCTCCCAGGTGAAGCCTCTTTTCGAATTCTTTGTCCCCGATGCCCTCAACGATCGTCACCCCGAAGTCCGAAAGTGCATGCTGGACGCTGCCCTCTCAGCCCTTAATACTCACGGCAAGGTAGGTCGACATTCGTCAGAAATCTTACATCTGTTGAGCTCAGCACTGTTTGATGGCACAGGGAAGATACCATTAACATTTGAGTGAAATGTGGGTGTAGCCAACAAAAGCCAGGAGAGCCCTGCGGCTTAGAGGTTAACACATCTACCAAATGTGTTCGTAGCTCGGGTTCGAACCCCACAAGGGTAGGGCTAGCTGACGAGAGAGCTAAATAGCTTGACATTAGATCTATGCTAATTCTCCCTTTATTTCTTTGTCGGTAAAATATAAACTTTTAACATTTAAGTGAAATGTTTGGGAGTCTTCTCAGAGAAGCAGCCAAAGTCTGGACAATTGGATGTTTTGTTCAATCAAATCAGAGGTCTCCAGAACTTAGCAACTTTTAAGACTGGTGGACCTCAACTCCCAGGATTCCCCAGCCAGCCGTGTCTATTTTTCTCTCTCTCTTAATCTCCTAAAGTGGAGAGAGAGATTGCAGAGGAAGGGATTGCAAGAGAGTTAAACTATGCTGGCTGGGGAATTCTGGGAGTTGAAGTCCAACAAGTCTTAAAGTGGCCGAGCCTGGGGACTCCTGAATTAAATCCAGTTATGGGGTCCTTGGTGCTCTCTGGGTTTGGTGGTGTTGCTGACGTTACCTTACTGACGCACTGATGATGTTACCTAGTTTGGTAAGGAATGACTTGGGAGTCCAAAGTTACGTTTTTCGGCTCTCCTACGTTTTCCACGGTCGCTCACTTCTTTCGGCTCCTGTTTGTTTTTGTTTTTTTTCCAGGAGAACGTCAATTCCTTGCTCCCGGTCTTTGAGGAGTTCCTTAAGAACGCCCCCAACGATGCCAGCTACGACGCCGTCCGGCAGAGCGTGGTCATTCTCATGGGGTCACTAGCCAAACATTTGGACAAAAGCGATCCGAAAGTAAAACCCATCGTGGCCAAGCTGATAGCAGCGCTCTCTACGCCATCCCAACAGGTGAGCCCCTCCTCGGCTCGGAGATGGGGGCATCCTCAATTTAGAACCACCTTACTAACCCAAAGCAAGGGAGCTACATGGCTTAAGAATTCACAAACATTTTCTCCCTCCATCCATCCATCCCTCCCTCCCTCCCTCTCTCTCTCCTCCTCTTGGAGAAATATTACGTTGTCAAAACATTCACCTAAACCTGGTACCATCTGAATTAGTTTTAGACAAAGAAATAAATTTCACACGAAAAAAATAAGAAACTCTCTGTCTATCTCCCTCCCTCCCTCCCTCTCTCTCTCTCCCTCCCTCCCTCTCTCCCTGTTCTCCCCCTTCACTGCCCTTTCCTCCCCTCCCTCCTTCAAATCAACTGCTTTGAATCGTGCTTAAACCTGAATGGTTTTGGTTATCTGCGTAGGTCCAGCATTCTGGTCCTTTTTAATCCTTTTCAGCCATTGCTGTCTCCCCGTATGTTCATCCTCCTCTTCTTTATTGTTTTATGTTGTTTCGATGCTCCTTGTCCCCCCTTGCTCAGGCCGAGTCAGACGGTTTAGCGATAGAGAAGGCTTTAGGGTAAAAACTCTGGCTTACTTTCGATGTCACGTTTCCTCTTAAAAGTTGGAGTGCATTTTGGGGAGGACTGGGGAGCCTGGAATTCCAGAAACCACGACGGAATTCCTTTTTTACAACCCCCGATCTGTAGTTCTTTTTCTCTTGGAACTAGAAGTCCTTCCTCCTCCTCTTTTTAAAGCAACCCCCCCCCCCCCAAAATGGATGTTCTCTCGAAGGAAAGAACAAAAACCGGCTCTCCGTTCCAGAACTAGCAGCCATTTAAGCAGCCCACCTAGAACGATCTGGTTGGGGGCTTTTGCAGGTTCAGGAGTCCGTGGCCAGCTGCTTACCGCCTCTCGTGCCGGCCATCAAGGAAGATGCCGGCAGCATGATCCAGAAGCTACTACAACTTTTGCTGGAATCCGATAAGTACGCGGAGCGCAAAGGAGCTGCGTACGGGCTGGCCGGCCTAGTGAAAGGACTGGGAATCCTTTCCCTGAAGCAACAGGAAATGATGACCAAGCTGACCGACGCAATCCAGGACAAGAAGAATTTCCGGCGTCGGGAAGGTGAGTCGAAGAATCCTCATCCTTCCCCTCTCAACTTCTTGAGGACTTCCGGTCTTCCAGATGAGGCTCCTAATCTCCTGGTAAGATGCAGAATCCTAGGGCTGGAAGAGACTTTGGGGTTCTTCTAGTCTAACCCCCTTCTAACCCCCCTGCAAATTTGTATGCCGCCCATGTCACCTAGATGATTAAAACTATTACTATGAGCCCCGGGGAAGGGACCCAGTGAGTTTCCTGTACTGGATCCTGATGTATAGCCCCCACAACAAAGCGGCTTTGTCATGCCCCCGTTGGAGTCTGAATCTGAGGGGGAAACTAAACAGCTGACACGTTGGCTGTGGAGGAAACTGGGGAAGGGCAAAGTCCGGCTGGGCAGAACAGGGGAGAGGTAGAACAAGGGAGAGGAAGTTCAGAGGAGGACCCAGGCCCACACCCTCTTCATCCTAAGTTACGCAGGGAGGAACGGAGAAGAGAGCAACGTGGGTTGCATGGCTCACGAGGGAGGAGAGGGCCCTGATCCCCTTCACAAAGCACACTTGAGGGAGTTTAAAGGAGAGGCAGATGGGAGGGGCGGTTGTCTGGAACCAACGCTGACTTCCCCTAGTGTTGGCTGCTGCTGTTATCTGAGTTCCTGGCATCCTTCCAGCTGGTTTGATTTGCTGCCGTGTTAACTTCCCTTCTGGAATGCCTTCTCTTGTTCTGCCTTTCCTTGTTGGGTTTATAATTTGAAGTTTCCCGTTTACAACGTTTTGACTGAAGTATCTGCAGCCAAAGGCTGTTGCAGGTTTGTGGGTGAGTGTTTTTTTCCCCCAGACCGGAGAGTAACCAGAACGTCGGGAGCCAAGTTGGAACTCGTAAAGGAACTCATACTTATTCTCTGGCTGTGTGGCCTTTGGCTTCTTGACCAAAGTGCTATTTAGGCAGCTGTTTCTGTTCTCTTCCCAGGGGCTTTGTTCGCCTTTGAGATGCTGTGTACCATGCTGGGGAAGCTCTTTGAGCCCTATGTGGTCCACGTACTGCCTCACTTGTTGCTCTGCTTTGGAGATGGCAATCAGTACGTTCGGGAGGTAAGTCTTCCTTGTCCTGGAGAAGTCGGGAGGTTGGGTTCTGAAGCATCTTGGCTGGTTCTGCTCCGATTCTAGTTGGCTGCCGAGGTTCTGGTAGGTCACGGAGTGCTTTGATGGAGGAGTCTTGTGGTGGCCCCGAGGTGGAACTCACGCCTCGCAATCAGCAGGCTGTGAGTTCGATCCTAGGTAGGGACACATATTTCTCCCTTAGGGCACATGGAGAATATATTTGTGGAACAGAACTCCTCACTGGCAACAGGAACAGCATCCGGCCATTAAAATACTCTGCTAGCTCCGTTTAGTTGCCCAGACTCCACCCCACAAGGGATGGTGGGGGTCATTAAAAGGAGATGATGATCGGATGCTTTGATGGACGTGGGAGTTCATCAGGCTGGATTTACAGCCATTGTAGTTCTTAAACCATGTGTGAATCCAGCCAGTGGTGGCTAGTTCTGCAAGTAATCCAAAGACTAGCGTGTTACTGGAGTCCCGTCACAAGATGGCATTCCTATCCAAAGTCTTTGCACAAGTATATTATTCATGCATTGTGAAAGTCCCACCATGGAAATAGATAGGCTGCGGACTGTGCCGTAACGTGAAGTGTGAACCCTGGCTGGACGTGAGGTATAATTCCACAATAGGTTCTGCTTCATGCTGGCCGTTGAAGCTTGACATTGATTGAGTCAAGTTTTGATTTTGGGGCTCCTTGGTGCTCTCTGAGCTTGGTTCTTTTCTAGCAGACGTTTCATTACCCAACTAGGTAACATCATCAGTGCTGGAAGGGAATGGCGTTTGGGAATGGGGTTTGCCCTGTTAGGGTTTGTGGGAATGTTTCCTCTTAACTTACTGTTGGATTTTGATATTTTTTTTCCCCTCCATCTTTTTCTGCGCAAGGCTGCAGATGATTGTGCCAAAGCTGTGATGAGCAACTTAAGCGCCCACGGAGTCAAGTTGGTGTTGCCTTCTTTGTTAGCCGCTCTTGAGGAGGATTCGTGGAGAACCAAAGCTGGTAAGAATAGGTGCCTGCCCTTTTAAAAGAAAAACAATATTTTTTGGGGGGGTGGGGGAGACGTGCTAGGTGGTAAATGCCACCTATAAAACATTTTGTACAATATGTATGTCTTTATATGCATTGTCAATTTATCATTTCTATCCCAAAGCTTTTGCCATTTGTCTAATTAGAATAGGATAGGGATAGAGTAGAGTAGAGTAGAGTAGAGTAGAGTAGAGTAGAGTAGAGTAGAGTAGATTAAGGGATAGGGATAGGGATAGGGATAGGGATAGGGATAGAATAGAATAGAATAGAATAGAATAGAATAGAATAGAATAGAATAGAATAGAATAGAATAGAATAGAATAGAATTCTTTATTGGCCAAGTATGATTGGACACACAAGGAATTTGTCTTTGGTGCATATGCTCTCACTGTACATAAAGAAAAAATAAAATACGTTCATCAACCATCATAAGACACAACACTTAGTGATAGTCATAGGTTACTAATAAGCAATCAAATCATTACCAGGGAACAAATAAAACAATATAAATTATAAAGATACAAGCAACCCGGTTATAGTCACAAGTGGGAGGAGATAGGTAATAGAAAGCGTGAAATGAGGAATAGTAATACAGTCTTACTAAATAGTTTGACAGCGTTGAGGGAATTATTTGTTTAGCAGTTCTATAGTATATATCCAAAGGTTTTTTTTGCCCATCCTATCATGGTTGGGTCACCTTCTCATGTTCTCATGCGCTCCCCAGGATCGGTAGAGTTGCTGGGAGCCATGGCTTATTGCGCTCCCAAGCAGCTGTCATCTTGCTTGCCAAACATTGTGCCGAAGCTCACGGAGGTGCTGACGGATTCTCACGTGAAGGTCCAGAAGGCCGGCCAACAGGCGTTACGGCAAATCGGCTCGGTCATTAGGAACCCTGAGATTTTGGGTAAGAGGGGATTTTTGCGGGGTGCCTGTGTCAGCATGGACGGTTGATTTTTTTTTCTTGACTAAATTGTTGAACGGATTGGAGTTCCACAATCGTTTTTGTTCATTATGCCAAATTACTGATAAAACATTTCATTTCAGGTAATCCTCAACATATGACCACAACAGGGAGCAGAATTTCTGTGGCTAAGCGAAAGGGTTGCTGTTAAGTGAGCTTTGTCCCATTTTACAGCCTTCCTTGCCACAGTTATTAAGTGAAGCACTCAGTGGTGCTTCTCAAAATTTTTCCTTACCGTTTCAGTCTGTTCAGAGAGCTTGCTTTGGGCGCGCATGCGCAGAACAAAAGACTAATTGCAGATAAATATCCAAAGCCAGAAGTTTCAAAAAGCAGGCCCAAGTAAGCAGGGCTTCAACGAGGACTCTGAGCAGAAAGAACTTCTTTGCTTCCTGCAAAGAAGCCAACCCCAAAGGCTAGCTTTTATCCCTTATGGAAGGGGCAATCACCTTGCAGCCTTACTCCCGAGTTCGCCTGTGCTGCTTCAGCTGCTATTTCCATCGAGCAGCCCTGCGGGCACCCGCACTGAGCACAGGCTCCTCGGGGACCTCTTCATCATTGCTGCCAGACTCCCCAAGCTCCAAAAGCCCCGCTCTCCGATAGTCCTGGCCCCATCCCTGCATCACATGCAGGCTCTTCATCCGAGTCCTCGCTCTCAGAGACCTCAGCCGTCTATACCTACTACCGGTGAACCACAACAGGCAGGGCCAGTCAAAATTTTCCCTACCAGTCCATGAGGACTGGTCAGAACTAGCTGAATACCACCACTGGAAGCACTGGAGTGGCTGAGTTAGTAACACGGGTGTTAAGTGAACCTTATTGGTTCCCATTGATTTTGATCGTCAGAAAGTCGCAAAACGTCGTCACATGACGCGCGCACACACACAAACACACACACACACACACACACACACACACCCAGACGCTGCGGCTGTCATAAACATGAGCCAACGGTGAAGACTCTGGTCGTCTCACCATTGTGTTTCTTTGGCTTCCTTCCGCCCGCCCGCCCCCTTCTCACTCAACAGCCATTGCCCCCGTGCTGCTGGACGCCTTGACCGACCCATCCCGAAAGACCCAGAAGTGCCTGCAAACGTTGCTGGACACCAAATTTGTCCACTTCATCGATGCGCCTTCCTTGGCTCTCATCATGCCTATCGTCCAGCGGGCTTTTCAGGACCGCTCGACAGACACCCGGAAAATGGCTGCCCAGATCATCGGGAATATGTACTCCTTGACGGACCAGAAGGTAGGCCGGGGAGGAAGAAGTAAAGACTCCATCTGCTTCCAAGTAGGGATTTAAGACATTCCTCCAATTCACTTATTTGCCTTCTCTCTCTCTCTCTCTCTCTCTCTCTCTCTCTCTCTCCTTTCTCCCCTCTCCTTTCTTTCTGTCTCTCTGTCTCTCTCCTCTCCTCTCCTCTCCTCTCCTCTCCTCTCCTCTCCTCTCCTCTCCTCTCTGTCTCTCTCTTCTCTTTTCTCTCTGTCTCTCTTCTCTCTTTCTGTCTCTTTCTCTCTCCTCTCCTTTTTCTCTCTCACAGGATCTGGCTCCTTACCTGCCTAGTGTCACACCTGGACTGAAAACGTCTCTTCTGGACCCCGTTCCTGAGGTCAGTTTGCCCTCCACTTCTTCATAGACCAGAGCTCCCCGTTTCCGGCTTTGCAGACGGCAAAGGGCATAATTCATGCAAGCAGCCGGCGAGCGCGTGAGCGCCATCTCCCATTTGCACGAGTGGCGTGCACGAGTTCCTGCCACTGGCACCAACAGAGCGTGCCACGAGCCCACTCAAATGCTGCTTGCTCGAATGCTCATGCATGCGTGCTGCTCGCTGGCTGTTAAAAACGGCCTGGTTGCAAACCCCTCATGGCCCACTAGGGGGGTCGTGGCCCACAGATCGGGGGCCCCCGTTGAAGGCGGTCTGCTTCTCCTCTTTACCGTAGCTTTTCTCTTGACCTTCAGGTGAGGACAGTCTCTGCGAAGGCGCTGGGCGCCATGGTGAAAGGCATGGGGGAATCTTGCTTTGAAGACCTCCTGCCCTGGCTGATGGAAACCTTGACGTACGAGCAGAGTTCGGTCGATCGGTCAGGGGCTGCGCAAGGTACGGGGCGGGTGGGGGGCAGATTTCACAGGTGGGAGTGGGGGAAGCACGCAGCTTTGTACGCAAACGCTACGGGCCGATATTTCTCTATCTCTCAGCACAGTGAGAATATATCTGCCAAATATAACTCCGCATCGGCAACAGGAAGGGCATCCGGCCAGTAAACACTCCGCTCCATTCAGTTGGCCAGGCTCCACCCCGATGCGAGGGATTAAAATGATGCTTTCCCTGTTCTAGGTTTGGCTGAGGTTATGGCTGGTTTGGGAGTAGAGAAACTGGAGAAGCTCATGCCAGAAATCGTGGCGACAGCGAGCAAAGTGGATATTGCTCCCCACGTTCGCGATGGTTACATCATGATGTTCAATTACCTGCCCATTACCTTTGGGAACAAGTTTACCCCGTACGTTGGGCCCATTATACCTTGCATCCTTAAGGTAAGGAGCCCGGAACAGATCTAGAAGTACCTTGAGAAAAAGATGGATTTACCTCCCCTGAAAGACGTCAGCTTGAAATTGGGAAAGGATAGAGAATAGTTTCCCTGGAACCAGTTTGGTCTAGTGGTTAAGGCACCAGGCTAGAGAGTGGGAGACCGTGAGTTCTAGTCCCGCATTAGACCAGGAAAGCCAGCTGCGTGACTTTGGGCCAATCTCTAGGAGAATGTGAGTTCTAGTTCCGCCTTAGGCATGAAAGCAAGCCATGTGACTTTGGGCCAGTCACCAGGAGACTGGGAGTTCTAGTCATGCTTTAGGCACAAAAGCAGGCTAGGTGACTGGGCCAATCACCAGGAGACGGTGAGTTCTAGTCCCATTTTAGGCATGAAAGCCGGCTGAGTGACTTTGGGCCAATCACCAGGAGACGGTGAGTTCTTGTCCCACCTTAGGCATGAAAGCCGGCTGAGTGACTTTGGGCCAATCACCAGGAGACGGTGAGTTCTAGTCCCATTTTAGGCACGAAAGCAGGCTAGGTGACTTGGAGCCAATCACCAGGAGATGGTGAGTTCTAGTCCCGCCTTAGGCATGAAAGCTGGCTGGGTGACTTTGAGACTGTCTCACTCTCTCTCTCTCTCTCTCTCGGCCCAACCCACCTCACAGGGTTGTTATTGTGAGAAATATAGGAGGAGGAAAGTGTGTTGTATATACCGATCATCTTCATTGTAAAAGGAATAAAGGGTGGGACACAAATAAACAATTAAATCGAAACAGTTGAGCCCGTTTATGTCAAAAGCCTTGTTCAAACCCAGCATTTCATCAATCCCCTGCTCGTCTAGCACTGCTGCAGAAAAAAATTACGTGGCTTACAGGCGGTTTCTGGTCCCTTTTCAGGCCCTGGCAGATGAGAACGAGTTTGTGCGGGACACGGCTCTCCGTGCAGGGCAGAGAATTATAAGCATGTACGCGGAGACGGCCATCGCATTACTCCTTCCTCAACTGGAACAAGGCCTCTTCGATGACCTTTGGAGAATCAGGTACGAGCCAAACTTCCAAACCTGGCCCTGGGTTGTCCCCAAAAAAGGGCTTTTTTTTTTTTTTTCAAGAGGTCACTGGACTTCCTTGTTTTTCTTTGAAGACCTTTCGCTTCTCATCCAAGAAGCTTCTTCAGCTCTGGACTGGATGTCGGGGATTGGAAGGATCGATACTCCTTGCAGACAGCGGGTCATTTGCATCCTTTTTAAAGAGTCATTGAGGCCACTTGGAGGTTTGTCTGTTTGGTGCAAATAGGGGTGGAGCCTTCCTGGAACTACTGAAAGGACTGTGTTGTAGACCGGAGATAGGTGATGTTTTATCCTTTCCCCTCTGATGAGAGAGGGATGTCCAATTTGGACTTACGTGGCCTCTTTGACCCTGAAGACACAGACAAACCTCCAAGCGGCCTCAGCGACTCTGTAAAAAGAATGCGAATGACCAGCTGTCTGCAAGGAGCATAAATCCTTCCATTTATTTATTTGTTAAAAATGTTTAAAAGAAATTTTATTAAACATACAAAAAAGAAAAGACATTTAAAAAACAACAGTGAACGTGGTGCATACATCCTGACACACCTTATCGTCTTACATCATTAATTAATAAGTATTAAAAAATGATACAAATTTACATCCATCCATAAACTTTGGTCATTTTGGATAATCTTGTTCCTTCCTTTTTTTTCAACCAGTGGTAAAACTTCTCCCAAATTTTATAATAATCGGATTCAGCCTTGTTTTTTTCAATTCTTGAGTTAGTTTGTCCATTTCGGCACACATCCAAATTTTCCTTATTATTTCCATCTCATCTGGCGTTTCGTTACATTTCCAATTTTGGGCATCAGTTAGCCTTGCGGCTGTGACGACATTTCTCACCATCCGGGCAGAGCTGAAGAAGCTGCTTGGATGAGAAGCGAAACGTCTTCAGAGAAAAACAAAGTCCAGTTGCTTCTTGGAAAAAGCACCGTTGGGCCACGTGTTGGCAAGACCTGCATCAATTTTTTGCTGATTTAATTCTTAGGATTGCTGGCAAGAAAATAACTGTTGGTTTAGTGTGAATTCTCAGGGCTGTGTTTTGACTGCGTGACTCAATTTTTGAGCACGGCGATTTATATCCATAGAAAAAGGTTGTCAAAACTGAGTCCAGTCACATGACAACCTGACTTACGACTGCAACAACTCCACGATGGAAATTCTGTGTTCAGTGGCGGCCATAAATTGAGGACTTGCCCCTACGCAGCTTGGAAAAAAAGGGGGCCACAATCTCTTCAACTCAGTGTAAACCCCGTTGCCCTGTTTTTTTCCTTTAATCTGAGTTTCTGTGTTTTGGCACAGGTATAGCTCAGTTCAGCTCCTGGGAGATCTCCTGTTCCACATTTCGGGAGTTTCTGGGAAAATGACAACTGAGACGGCCTCCGAGGATGATAATTTTGGAACAGCCCAATCTAACAAGGTAAGTTTAACAGATTAACAGAGTGGGAAAGGACCTTGTAAGTCATCTAGTCCAACCCCACACCCAGGCAGGAGACCCTACACCGTTTCTGACAGATTATTATTGGTTTTTTTTAAATATATATTTCCAGGCTATCATTAACGCTCTCGGAGTAGAACGAAGAAACCGGGTACTGGCTGGGCTTTACATGGGCCGCTCCGATACCCAGCTGGCTGTTCGCCAAGCATCGCTCCATGTTTGGAAAATTGTGGTTTCCAACACGCCACGCACGCTACGTGAAATCTTGCCGACTCTCTTTGGCCTCCTGTTGGGATTTTTGGCCAGTACCTGTGCAGACAAGAGAACAGTTAAGTTTTGGGGCCGTCCGGTTCATTTCTGCTAGATGTTTCGAAATGCTCTTTCCTCTCCGAACTGCGTGCGGTGTCTCTTCGTCTAAGCCCCTGTATAAGTAGTCCTCGAATTACAGCCATCACAGATATGAGTCAGTGGCCAAGCATGGCCAATTTGGATCATCCACGGGGACATGGCAACGGCCTTAAGTGTGAAAAACTGTCATAGTGTTTGCAGTGTGACTACTATTGTGAGATAACCCAGGAGCACAACATAGCACACAAAATCTTTGTCTTTTAACAGTGGTTTCTATACAAGACAGCTATATACATACATAAGCATGTTAGGCACATACCAGGCAAGCAATCAGTCTTCATGACTCTGCACAGAGAACTACAATGGAGATAGAACAGTAGGAGAGAAAGATACGCTCTCTCATGGCCTCCCTTGTATATAAACGGCTTCTTAAAGCGGCAGTACCCTGCTGACTCATTCTCATTGCATCAGCATTTACAGCAGCTGGTCAGCTATTAAATCTTCAACACCTTAACAAAAACAGTCCTTTTTTCGATGCTATTGTAACTTTGAACAGTCACTAAACAAACGACCGTAAGACAAGGATGCCCTGTGTGCACTCCAGGGGCGATTTGAGGCACTGATCTCAGGCCGGTTTTGCCTACCATGCTGTGATCATGAATAATTTTCCTTTTTTTGGGTCAATCAGAAACAGTTTGCAATTTTGATGAGCCTGGGAAATCACCAGCCAAAGCTTGGATTTTGTTGAGAATATCGTGGGCGGGGACTTCATTCACTCATCTGTATCTTTTTGGGGGGGGAACGGACAGATTGCAGCGCGGACGCTGGGGGATCTTGTCCGAAAACTGGGGGAGAAGATTCTACCGGAGATCATCCCCATTTTGGAAGAGGGCCTAAGATCTGAAAAAAGTGACAAGAGGCAGGGAGTCTGCATTGGCCTGAGTGAAATCATGAAGTCCACCAGCCGGGATGCTGTGAGTGAATGTTTCTGCTAATGCTCTTAGGGGTTGTTAAAAGGTTGGAGTACATAACCTTCCTTCTTACCTGTCTGCCTGCCTTATAATCTTTCTCTTTATCTCTTTCAATTTTTCTCCTGTCTTTTTCTTAATTCTTCTCTCCCTCCCATTCACCCTATTTTTCCTTCCTTCCTTCCTTCCTTCCTTCCTTCCTTCCTTCCTTCCTTCCTTACTACCTACCTACTACCTACCTACCTATATTATTCCTTAGGGGAAAAATGTGTTTGGTCCTCATCAATTTTAGTCCTCATCGCGCCTCCCAGAACCAATTCAAAGTGAATCCCTGTAGTTTATTGTAGGAAGACGTTCTTCTGAATATCCTGTTTATTTTAAGTGAAGGAGTTTAGGCCCGTCTCTCTCTCTCTCTCTCTCTCTCTCTCTCACCTCATTTATGGTTGCGAGCTCTTCTTTGCAGCTGCTCTGAAGACATTTCCTGCTCCTCTGTTTTCAGGTGCTGTGCTTTTCTGAATCTCTCGTGCCCACCGTCAGGAAGGCCCTGTGCGACCCTCTGGAAGAGGTGCGAGAAGCGGCCGCTAAAACATTTGAACAGCTGCATTCGACCATTGGATTCCAGGCCCTCGAAGACATCCTCCCTTTCCTGCTGAAGCAGCTGGTAAGAACGGTGACCTCTTGCTGCATCCCACGCTTTCTCTCTGAACGTCCTGGGTGGAATGGCAAGGCGGCACAAACTAACTTCCTGCCTGACGATTGCCTTGAAGGGGGGATGCCTGTTAGCCGTTATGTTGGCCGTTGATTGGATTAAAGAGCCTGCCATCCTTCAGGGGTTCAAGCTGGTAGGATTGAATTGGGACCCCAGCAATATCTGGTTGAGCTTTGGGTTTCATGGACTATAGAATAGAAGAGTTGGAAGGGCTCCTTGGAGCTCTTCTCATCCAGCCCCTTGCTCAACCGATACACCGCTTTACCGTTTCAAGCAAATCGGCTTTCCAGTCTTTTCTTGAAAACATGCAGTTCCACAGCTTCATTCCACCGATTAATTGTCCTCGCTGTCAGAAAATTTCCCCTTAGTTCTAGACTGGATCTCTGCTTTGAGTTTCCATCCGTTACTCCTTGTGCCCGCTTTGGAGAATAATTAACTCTTTCTATTCCTGCTCTTCTTTTCCTCTAGGAGTGTGAAGAAACCTCAGACTTCGCCCTGGATGGTCTAAAGCAGGTTATGGCTGTGAAGAGTCGAGTTGTGTTGCCATACTTGGTGCCAAAGGTGCGTTTGCGTCTCTTCTTTCGGTTTGGAAAGATGCTCGATTCTTGTCCTGTTTCCGCATCTACATCTAACTTGGAGGGAGGGAGGGAGGGAGAGAGATACATAGATAGATACATAGATAGATTCAGTAGGTAGGGGGGTAGATAGATAGATAGATAGATAGATAGATAGATAGATAGATAGATAGATGATTGATAGATAGATAAATAGATAGATAAGTAGATAGATAGATGATAGATAGATGATTGATAGATAAGTAGATAGATAGATAGATGATTGATAGATAGATAGATAAGTAGATAGATAGATAAGTAGATAGATGATAGATAGATAGATAAATAGATAGAATAGATAGATAGATAGATAGATAGATAGATAGATAGATAGATAGATAGATAGATAGATAGATAAGTAGATAGATAGATACTGTGTTTCCTCGAAAACAAGACTCTGTCTTATATTATCTATTATATTATCTATTATCTATCATCTATTGTCTATCCTATCAGATAGGTAGGTAGGTAGGTAGATATAGATCGATATTAATAGATGGATGGATGGATGGATGGAAAGATAGATCTATATGTCATCTATTGTCTATCCTATCTGATAGAGAGATATAGATGATAGATGATAGTAGATAGATTGATTAATTGATAGATTATAGATAGAGATAAAAAAGAAACTGACATACTGGTTTTCTTCCTTTAGTATTAAATATAAAGCTCATTTCTCGTTTTCCTTAGCTTATTTCTCCTCCCGTCAACACCAGAGTCCTGGCCTTCCTCTCCTCGGTTGCTGGCGATGCTCTCACCCGGCACCTGGGTGTCATTCTGCCCGCCATGATGTCCGCCCTGAAGGAGAAGCTGGGCACAAGCGATGAACAGCAGGCAAGTTTGATTTCGAGCTGCTCATATCAGAGCCCAAAGTGCAGGTAATCCTCGACTTAACAACAGAGCCCCAAATCGATGCTGTGAAGTGAAACCTCCGTGAAGCGAGCTTGGCCTCATTTTTACAACCTTCCTTGCCCGAAGGTAACCCGGACATTGGGGGCAAAGTTGGAGATAAAAGGGACTCTTGTGGCTTATCCGACTGTGTTGCTTTTGTGCCACGCCCCTTTGGATCATCACAGTCCCTCAGATAACCCGTTTGGAAACCTCTTTTTGTCCCAGGAGATGCTGAACTGCCAAGCTGTCATTCTGTCCGTAGAGGATGAGGCCGGGCAGAGAATCATCATTGAGGATCTCTTGGAAACAACTCGCAGCGCCGAAGTCGGAAGGCGCCAAGCCGCGGCCGTCATCCTCAACATCTACTGCTCCAAGACCAAGGCAGACTATACCGCCCACCTGCGCAACCTGGTCTCAGGCCTGATCCGCCTCTTCAACGACACCAATGCCGTGGTCCTGAATGAAAGCTGGGACGCTCTCAACGCCATTAGCAAGGTGAGAGTTGGGCGTGGTCTTGGGAGAAGAAAGGAGGAGGAGCAAAGCTTTTGGGGAAATGGACAACGTTGAAACGGGATGGTAGCTGGGGGTTGAGCTCTGTGAGCTCGCCTGCTTTCTTGTAGACGTCTCATTACCCCATTGGGTAACATCATCCGAATTAGTGAGGAGTGGGGTTGGCAAAGAAGAGGAGGAAGAGCACCGTGGGATCCTTGGTGCTCTCTGAGCTTGGTTGCTTTCTTGCAGACATTTTATAACCCGACTAAGTAACGTCATCAGTACTAGAGGGGAGTGGGGTTTATAAGGAGGAGGAAGGGCACAGTGGAGAACCTGGGTGTTAAGGGTGACGTGATAGCCGTCCTCCCATATTTGAGGGGTTCCCACAAAGATGAGGGGGTCAGCCTATTCTCCAAAGCACCAGAAGGCAGGACAAGAAGCAACGGATGGAAACTAACCAAGGAGAGAAGCAACTTAGAACTAAGGAGGAATTTCCTGACAGGGAGAGCAGTTAACCAGTGGAACAAGTTGCCTCCAGAAGTTGTGGATGCTCCAGCACTTTGGGCTTTTAAGAAGAGATTGGACAACCCTTTGTCTGACATAGTCTAGATCTCCTGCCTGAGCAAGGGGTTGGACTAGCAGACCTCCAAGCCCCCTTCCAGCTCTGTCACTCTGTCATTGATGGATGCTTCCTCATGCGATGGGATTCTGGTTCCTTTCCTAGAAATTAGACGCTGGCAGCCAGCTGGCCCTCATAGATGACCTCCACAGGGATATCCGCATCGTTGGCAACGATGCCGCCGGAGACCACGTGCCCGGATTCTGCATTCCCAAAAAGGTAACAGCAGGGGGCAGGCGAGGCCCTGAGCACCATTACTTATTATCACCTGAAGGGACCTTCTCTTCCCACGGTGGACTTGTCTCAAATTTGTCCTAAAGGGGCTTTTCTAAAGGTGTGTCATTCCTCCGTGTCATATAATATATGTGTGTGTGTGTGTGTGTGTATTTGTCATGTTGATGTGTATATTGGAGATAAGGACCCTTTGAGAGCTGAATGCAGTAGAATTTCATTTTAATGTATCCTGATTAGTGTACATTCAAAGTGATAATTCTGTCCCTTTATAATTATATTATATTATAATCGAATGTTCAGTTCTCTATTCTATTCTATTCTATTCTATTCTATTCTATTCTATTCTATTCTATTCTATTCCATTCCATTCCATTCCATTCCATTCCCTTCCACTCCACTCCACTCCACTCCACTCCACTCCACTCCACTCCACTCCATTTTCCTTCTTTTCCTCCTCCTCCTCCTCCTCCTCTATTCTATTCTATTCTATTCTATTCTATTCTATTCTTTTATCCATTTATATCAATAAAGTTATGTAGCGTATATTGGAGGTGAAAGCCGTATACAATGAAATTCGAAAACCATATGCAATAAAATTTCGTTTTAACGTATGCCAATAACCGTCAGTAAAGTTATTCTAAGTCAAAAGGCAACCGGCCCTTCATCGGGATTTTTTCCCCCTTGAAAACATTTCATGTTCTCATCCAAGATGCTCCTTCGGTTCTAACATCTTCTTGGATAAGAAGCGAGATGTTTTCAAAGACGGAAAGCACCCTCGTCATTAAACATGGCAGTCGAATAGGAAGGGATGCTGCCTCGAACGCAAGTTGCCTCTCCGCTGACCACCTGTCTGCCTTCTCCCCTTCCATCCAGGGCGTGACCTCCATCCTACCTATGCTACGGGAGGGGGTCCTGACCGGCAATTCGGACCAGAAGGAAGAGGCGGCCAAAGCTTTGGGCTTGGTCATTAAGCTGACCTCCGCCGAAGCTCTGAAACCATCCGTCGTCAGCATTACCGGGCCCCTGATTCGGATCCTGGGAGACCGGTTCAGTTGGAACGTCAAAGTGGCTTTGTTGGAAACTTTGAGTCTCCTCTTGGCCAAGGTGAGCGAGGAAACGCTGGGAACGAAATCCCGAAAGACCCTTGGGTGAAGACCCTGATAACAATAGCACTTAGAAGTACCCCGCGTTTCCCCGAAAATAAGGGTGGGTCTTATTTTCTTTTGGGCACCAGGGCTTATTTTGGGGGGGGGAATTCCCCCCCCCCCATATAATAGGAGCCCCTGTGGCGCAGTGGTTAGAGTGGAGTACTGCAAGCTACTTCTGCTGACTGCCAGCTGCCTACCATTTGGCAGTTCAAATCCCACCAGGCTGAAGGTGGACTCAGCCTTCCGTCCTTCCGAGGTGGGTCAAATGAGGACCCAGACTGTGACTCTGAGGGCAGTAAAGAGAGAGAGGGGGGGGGCAGTAAAGCACTATAAAGCAGTATATAAGTCTAAGTGCTAGAAATTATCTTTGAAGCGTTTAAGGAATGCGCTATTTCCCTCACTCCCTTTCTGCTGGCAACTCTAAAAGACCAGAGAAATATTTTGGAGTTGACAGCAGGTTAGTGGAGTGGGGAGAGAATGGGGATTTTGTGATATCCTTTCCCCTGCCACGCCCACCAAGCCACGCCCAAAGAACCGGTAGTCACATTTTTTTTTGAATCCCACCACTGGAACAGTTGTAAGGTGTGGGCTACCTGTCCTGACATCGATGTGGGCAACGGCGGTGTGTACCATGTCGCCCTCACAGGTGGGCCTTGCTCTGAAGCCCTTCCTGCCTCAGCTCCAAACCACCTTCACCAAAGCATTGCAAGATCCGAACCGGGTGGTCCGTTTAAAAGCTGCCGAGGCCCTGGGGAAGTTGATCGCCATCCACGCCAAGGTGGACCCGCTCTTTACCGAACTCTTGAACGGCATTCGTACTAGCGAGGACTCTGGCATCAGGCAAGTGACGCAGCTGGCTCGGGAAGGGCTGGTCCCTTCTCCTTTCCCCCCCATTTTCTCTGTGTGTTTCACTCTGAAAAGCACATTTTATTATTGTCGACATCCCAGCCTGGGTATCCAAAGGAAAGTCCAGGATCATTTCAATTCTGAAAAGCTTACCGTTTGTTGAATACATAGCGCGGGAATAGCGAAAGCTCTTAGACTGCTTCACCGTGCTTTCCAGAAACATGTTGCAAGTAACTTTAGTAGCAACTCAGGAGCTCAGAAACAGACATCAGTTTCACTTTAGTTCAGCAGGCAAGTATTACGCACAGGAGAGAAGTTTCATGTTCAATAGACAGACTCAAAGCTCAACGTAGCTTCAGAGCTGCAGAGGCTTAATATGGCTGCTACGCCTAGCCTAGTTCTAGTTTCAGTTTCCTTGCCTAGCCTAGTTCTAGTTTCAGTTTCCAAAAGTCCTCATTGGCTGACTTAGCTTTCTGTCAGGACTCCAACAAATCCGCCCCCATTCAAATTATAAATCTCTCGCCGCCTCTCTCAGAGAAGAGAAAATTGATTTATTAGGAGTGACCATGTCGGCGTTACCTGGATGCAGCCAACACTAAGAGACATCATTCATTTCCCCCTTGACCCTGATCTTCCCCCCCAGCCCCTGGATGTATATTCTCCAATGGGACACATCCATAGCCAAGAGTCATCAATCACGCTCTCCACTAATATTGCTTGCGCTCCGACTACTTTGGGCTGCCAGGGTGATTATCTAAGCACTTAAGGAATGCAGTGTTTTCCCTCGTTTTTCTGGCAGCTAAAAAGATCAAAGGAGTGTCTTTTTAGTCGATACTTCTGTTGTTTGACCCCTGCTGACTTTCTGTTTTCTCTCTGCCTTTTTTTTTTGGTGACTTTTCAGGGACACCATGCTTCAAGCGTTGCGGTTTGTCACTCAGGGGGCAGGAGCCAAAGTGGACGCCGCTGTTCGGAAGAGCATCGTCTCCATGCTCCTCAGCATGCTGGGCCACGAAGAGGTATCGCCTGCTGGAAACCCCGGGCCTTGCAACACCCCCGACAGTTTGTGGTTGACCGGTTTCTGGCTGGGGATTGGAAGTCCCCACCTCTTAAGAAGTTGCCAAGTTTGAGAAAAAAACAGCTCGAAAAAGTTTTTTGTTCTTTTTAAATTGTATTTACAACTCTTTTTCAAGCTGGTAATGTGTAAGCTGAACGGAAAGAGACAACCGACTTCGAAGTGGAGGATATAAGCGGTTTGAAGAAAGGGGCCCTGTGGCTCAGGGAAATAGAATAGAATAGAATTCTTTATTGGCCAAGTGTCCTTGGGCACACAAGGAGTTTGCCTGTGGTGCAGGAGCTCTCAGTTGCACATACAATCAAGTCCGTAGATATTTCCACAGGTCTTCAGTGGTAGGTTGCAATGGTTGCAGTTGTTTTTTCTGCAGTCCTAACTATCGGTCAAAAACTTACATTCGTATAAAATTTATATTATTACAAAGCCGATATTCTAAAGAAATCTGGCGCAAATGTTTCTGGCTGGTAACCTTTGTGGCGAATGGAAACATTCTGGGATTTTTTTTTGTTTTTTTTTCCTCACCCCCTACTTCCCCCTTTTGCCAGGATGCGACTCGCATGACCTCCGCAGGCTGCTTGGCCGAAATGTGTGCCTTTTTGACGGACGATGAACTCAGCGGAGTCCTCCAGAATCATCTCCTAGGTGGGCTTTGGTGGTGGTGGTGGGAATTCCCCAAGTAACGTGATTTTCTGTCCTCAACAACCACAAATGGGGGCCAAATCTTTCTGCTGCCGAGGCCATGGGGTTGTTAAGTGAATCAGGCAGTCATTAAGCGAATCTGGCTCCCCCCCCCCCCCCCTCCTTGACTTCGCTGGTCAGAAGCCATCTGGGAGGGTCACAGTTGTTGATTACGTGACCCTGGGATAATCAACCATCCTAACTACATACCAGCTGCCTGAATTTTGATCATAACAGAATAATAGAATAACAGAGTTGGAAGGGACCTTGGAGGTCTTCTAGTCCAACCCCCTGCTCAGCCAGGAAGCCCCTATACCATTTCAGACAAATGGCTCTTCTTAAAAACTTCCAATGTCGGAGCATTCACAACTTCTGGAGGCAAGTTGTTCCATTAATTAATTGCTCTCACTGTCAGGAAATTCCTCCTTAGTTCTAAGTTGCTTCTCTCCTTGGTTAGTTTCCACCCATTGCTTCTTGTCCTGCCTTCAGGTGCTTTGGAGAATAGCTTGACTCCCTCTTCTTTGGGGCAGCCCCTCAGATACTGGAACACTGCTATCCTGTCACCCCTAGACCTCCTTTTCATTAAGCTATTCATACCCAATTCCTGCAACCTTTCTTCATATATTTTAGCCCTCCAGTGCCCTAATCATCTTTGTTGCTCTTCTCTGCACTCATGAAACTCTGGGAATAGAAATAGCACTTAAGACTTACAGACCGTTTCCCGGTGCTTCCCAGCCCTCTCTAAGCTGCCC
Organism: Pseudonaja textilis; assembly: GCF_900518735.1. The sequence continues at coordinate 1,733,151 of NW_020769420.1, read as the reverse complement.
CCAACAATTTTGGGTCCTCATTTTACCCACCTCAGAAGGACGGAAGGCTGAGTTAACCTTGAGCCTGGTGAGACTCGAACTGCCAAATTGCAGTCAGCAGAAGTAGCCTGCAGTACTGCACTCTCACCACTGCGCCACCGAGGCTCTCTGTGCTGCCACATTCCTTGTCCCTTTTAGTGGCTTTGAACAGTCCCTAACTGAGTAATTGTAAGCCGAGGACAACGTGCAGGGTGAGTTTTTTTTTTTTTTTTTTTCTAAAGTGTACATTTGCTCAAGTTTGGATCCTGACCATAAAAGGTGTAAATAACTGGTCGTGTTTTTTTTTTTCTTGGCGCGTTGATCTTGAGAAAGGACGGTTGTGATGCTGGGCTCCTTTTGTTCCACAGCGGATGTGTCCGGCATCGACTGGATGGTGAGGCACGGACGCAGCCTGGCCCTCTCGGTCTCTGTGAACACGGCGGCCAGCAGGCTCTGTGTCCCCAAATATTCGAACAGCGTCCACGAGATGATCTTCAGCAACACAGTCGCTGACCGGGTAAGCGTCTCCATCTGTTATTGCATAACAAGAGTTGAAAGGGACCTTGGAGGTCTTCTAGTCGAACCTCCTGTTCAAGAAGGAAACCCTACACCACTTCAGACAACTGGTTGGCCAGTCTCTTCTTAAAATCCTCCAGTGTTGGAGCACAATTTCTGGAGGCAAGTTATTCCATTGGTTAATTGTTCTAAATGTCAGGAAATTCCTCCTTAGTTCTAGGTTGCTTCTCTCCTGGATTAGCTTCCATCCGTTGCTTCTTGTCCTGCCTTCAGGTGCTTTGGAGAATAGCTTGACCACCCACCCTTCTTTGTGGCAGCCCCTGAGATACTGGAAGACTACTATCGTTCCCAGTCCTTCTTTCCTCTAGACTAGCCATACCCAATTCCAGCATCCCTTCTCTTCCCCCAGTGAGAATAATGGCAGCCAATTTAATAAGACAAAATTGGTGATTGGCCCAGTCACTTTTATGGCTAAGGCAGGACTGGGACTCATGGTCTCCTGGGTTCTAGGACACCAAACTGATCTCTTCCCCCGCCCTCTTCCTCCTCCTCCCTCTCTCTTCTCTCTCTCATCTCTCTCTCTTATTTCTATCATCTCTCTCTCGTCTCTCTCTCTCTCATCTCTCTCTCATTTCTATCATCTATCTCTCATCTTTCATCTTTCTCTTATTTATCATTTCTATCATATCTCTGTGTGTGTCTCTCTCTCTCTCATCTCTCATCTCTCTCATATCTCTGTGTGTGTGTCTCTCTCTCTCTCTCATCTCTCTCAACTCTATCATATCTCTGTGTGTGTCTCTCTGTCTCTCTCATCTCTCTCATCTCTCTGTGTGTGTCTCTCTGTCTCTCATCTCTATCATCGCTATCATATCTCTGTGTGTGTCTCTCTCTCATCTCTTATCTCTCATCTTTCTCTCTCTCTCTCTGTCTCTCTCTCATTTCTCTCTATCTTATCTGATGGCTTTTTGCTCGCTGCTAATTTCCTGGCTGCAGATCCCCATTGCGGTCAGCGGCATCCGAGGAATGGGCTTCCTTATGAAGTATCACATAGAAGCCAACGGCGGGAACCTTCCCCCGAAGCTCTCCAACCTCTTCATCAAGGTAAGGCCACAGCTCTCGGCCAGCGACCCGAAAGGGCTGCCTTGAACGGGACAACTGCTCTTCAGACATTTTCGCACAGGTTGTCCTGCGGCGGGAGGGCTGAAATAATCCACTGCAGGGGTCCCCAACCTGCTGCCGGGCCGTGGCCTATTCACAACCAATAAGTCCTCACCTTACAAGTGAGCCCCCAATTTTCTGTTTGCGGAGCAAGACAGTTGCTTAGTGAGTTTTGCCCCCTTTTTACGACCTTCCTTGCCGCCCCGTTGCTCAGTGAATCATTGCACTTGTTTAAGTTAGTCACACGGTTGTTAAATGAATCCGGTTTCCCCCATTGGCCGTTGCTCGTCAGAAGGTCGCCGAAGAGAATCACGTGACCCTGGGACACTGCAAACGTAAATACAAGTCAGTCGCCAAACATCTGGATTTTGATCACGTGACCAGGGGAATCTTGGAAAAGGTTGTAAGTTGTAAGAATTCCAAGTAATAAAACCATGGCAAGCAAGACTCCGAGGCAGGTAGATTCCTCAATGAATGCTTTTATTTGGAATTATCATATTGGCAGAAATCTGGTGAAAACCGACTGAAAACTCGTTAAAAGCCAAAGATTTTCTACTTTCTCGAAACAACCAGTGATGTGGTCCAATCACGGTGCGGTCTGGCAATCGGGTAGCCTCACTGTGCCTTCCTCTAACCAGGTGCGAGAATGTCCTTGGTTTTCAAGAGAAAACATTTTTGTTCTGACCCAGGCTTCCTGAGACCATAATTAAGCCCACACTTAGTTAAAACAAGTCTTGTTTTATTTCCAGGCTGGGAATTATGTTCATTCCCAGCCTGTAATGAGTCCCAAACAGTTCCTCGAGATAAGCACCCACCTTTCTCTCCTTTGAATGGCTGCCAACAACTAAAGTGCCAAATGAACTGTAAAAAACCAACCGAAGTACAAAGTCCACACACAGCTTCAAGGATTAATTCGAACAGAGCAAATGACTTTGCTTCCTGCAAAGGTTTCTTGACCTTTGCCTGTCCTTTATCCCTTAGGGGAGGGGCAATCACCTCCCAGCCTTACTCCTGAGTTGCCCTTTTTGTTTCAGTTGCTCTTGCCTTCTAGCAGCTCTGTGCACACGCGCACTGGGAAGAGGCTCCCCTTGCTCCTCTTCCTTGCTGCTGCCAGACTCCAGAGGCTCCAGAGGCAGCACCCCACTGCCAGATGGCCCCGGCCCCATCTCTGCATAGGATGCAGGACCCTCGTCCGAATCCTCCCAGACTGATCCCCGTTCTTCCCCACTGTCCAGATTCCACTGTTGTCTGCGCAGGCTGCTGGCAAACCACAATAATTTCATTTTGGCTCCAAGATCCCCTGTATCTCTAATCCCCACCTCCCAAATCCCTCAGCTCCGGTGTGGTAACGGTCAAAAATGGCTTTGGCCAGGCGAGCTTCATGGTTGACACGAGGACTTACCTGTAATATCTTCTCGGGGGTGGGCGGGGAGTCCAACTTATTTCACAAAAACTAGCCAGCCCTTGAAACATCTGGATCCATAACCAACCCCGGGCCAAGCCGAAGCTTCCTGATTTTTTTACTCTCCCCTTGTTTGTCTCAGTGTCTTCAGAATCCATCCAGCGACATCAAATTGATTGCGGAGAAGATGATTTGGTGGGCCAACAAAGCCCCGCTCCCGCCCTTGGACCCTCCCGTGGCCAAGCCCATCCTCAAGGCCCTGCTGGACAACACGAAAGATAAGAACACCAGCGTGAGGGCTTACAGCGACCAGGCCATTGTCAACCTCCTGAAGATGCGAGACGGCGAGGAGGCGGTTCAGGTATTGGCTTCCCTCTAGGCGAGCGGAGGGGATGAGAGCCCAACTTTGGGCGTGAAGGCGCTGAAAGTGACGGGAGGGACGAGCCTGTGGCTTTTGTGATGGGCGCGACTTCGCAAAGCGTAGGGTCGGATGGAGGATGAGAGAGACCACTTCATGGGTTCAAAATGGCAGTGGTCTCCCTTCTCTTAGGCCATGCAGAGACATTTTTTGAAAGGCTAGGCTTGCCAGTGGTTTGATAATTTCTATTTTCTTTTAATAAAATGCTAATAAAGTGTGCAATATGATCATAAAATTAAGAATTTAATAAAGAGAGCGGGTTAGAAATAAGGAGCCTGGGAGTTCTAGTCCCGCCTTAGGCATGAAAGATGGCTGGGAGACTTTGGGCCGATCACCAGGAGACTGGGAGTTCTAGT
>NW_020769420.1:1694831-1709777 GCF_900518735.1 Pseudonaja textilis | reverse complement strand
AGGAGGAGGAGGAGGAGGAGGAGGAGGAGGAGGAGGAGGAGGAGGAGGAGGTGGAGGAGGAGGAGGTGGAGGAGGAGGCTTTCCTGTTGTGTTATTGACAAATCTTTCCACTTGTTCCATCTGGGCTAAGTGACTGTTTTCAGTGCTCGCTTTAATCTTTGATCTAACACTGCAATTTTTACTCTTTGATTCTGAGCAACTTTGAGACCTTTTAACAGGGAAAAAAGAGAAACAGACATCAAATGTTTCGGCGGCTGCCCTCATGCCCCTATTGACTAGATCAGATTACTCTTTCCATCTTTTAACGCTTGTTTATTTTTTCTTGAAGAACCTTCCTTGTATCATTGCTGCTCTAATCAAAAAGTCATATATATACATATATTCGTTCTCTCTCTCTCTCTCTCTCTCTCTCTCTCTCTCTCTCTCTCCCTCCCTCCCTCCCTCTCTTAGAAAGGGCTGTAGAGCCCTGTAAAGCGGTATATAATGCTATTGCTATTGCTTTGGCCTTCCTTTTCTCCTTTCTTTCCTTTTCTTCCAGTACAGTAGTTAGAAATCAGTATTGTAGACTAACTGCCCAGTCAGGAGTTTGATCCCAACCACCTCAAGGTCGACTCAGCCTTCCGTCCTTCCGAGGTGGGTAAAATGAGGACCCAGATTGTTGGGGTTTGCAAGAGGCTGAGTCTGAAAACCGCTTAGAGAGGGCTGTAAAAGCACCGTGAAGCGGTATATAAATCTACGGACTATTGCTGTTTGCTATATGCCCTCAGCTTATAGCCGGTCAAGATGAGACCCACAGTTTGATGTGACACCCCACAGTCACACCAAGGAGGAGGATACTCTTGCCCCCATTTATCCAGAGAGTCCCGGCAGAACGCAGGTGCGAATCCTGTTCAGGATTGTCCATACGTCGGCCTATATCTTTGACTTCGCTGGTCAGAAGTTTGCAAACGTTGATCCTGGGACTCCATAACCCTCATCGATAGGAACCAGTTACCAGATGTCCGAATGTGGATCATGTGACTATCGAGATGCTACAACGGTTGTAAGTGTGAAAAAAAAGCACTTTTTTCCCCAATGCTGTTTGTAACTTCGGTCACTAAAGGAACGGTTGTAACTCAAGACCTATCTGTGTTTAGTTTTACTTTTAAGGCGGAAATTTGCTGGAGATTCAGAACGATGGCAGAGAACATATTCCACGTACGCTATGCTAATTGAAAAGGAATAAAAGCTATTATATTTTGCCTGTTTCGGCGAGACGCTCCAAACTCAAGACTGTACATTTTTCTTAAACAGATTCTTAAAGTATGCATTATTAATGTTAATTGCTAATGTCTGTCTGCCGTTTCTCTCTCTCTCTCTCTCTTTTTCTTTCTTTCTTTCTGGTATTCAGATTTATTTTTCACTAAATCCTCACGCCTGTAAAAAACACAAAAGCTTAATTAAAAGTGGCAAATCAGCGGAAGCAAAACATGAAATGAATTAGATGAGCTCGAGAAATTCTCCAAAGCCTTCGGGGGGTTTCAAACTAGCCTTCCGTCAGAAAGGCGGGGGGAAAAAAATTCCCTTTGAATAATATGGTATGGATCAGGCTGTGTCCCATGAATTCTGCTGGGCTAGGACGCCCCTGGCTCTAGGAAGCTATAATGAGAGAAAAACGACAAGGGAAAAAAAAAAAGTAAAAAAGAAAGTGGAGTTGGTTAATACCACTTTACAATGCCTTGGTAAGGCCACATTTGAAACGCTGCATTCAGTTTTGGTCACCACGATGTAAAAAAGATGTTGAGATTCTGGAAAGGGTGCAGAGAAGAGCAACCAGGATGATGAGGGGACTGGAGGCTAAAATATAAAGCATGTTTGCTGGAATTGGATGTCTAGTCTGATGAAAAGAAGGACTAAGGGGAGGCATGATAGCAGTCTTCCAATATCTCAGGGGCTGCCCCAAAGAAGAGGGAGTCAAGCTATTCTCCAAAGCACCTGAAGGCAGGACAAGAAAATTTTTTATTTTCCAACGCAAAGCTGCCATGCAGATTCGGCTTGCCAGAGGCTCAAATGCTTGTTTAACCATGGTTTATAGCAGGATTTCGGTTTTTCTTGGTTTGGCTGACATCGAAACCTTGTTAACAGGAACAATCTAAAAGGTCTCTTTTTATTCCTTGCAGTGCCCAGAAGCGTAATCCTGGATAACGTTATATTTTCTATAATTTCTCAGCTACGGTGGGAGGATTCCATGCTTAATGGCCATCTAGAAATAGTTTCTAATGAGTATTGTTAAAACAACAAGCAGGAGAAAGCTTTGCAACGGTGCTCATAAGGGGGAAATCCTCTCTGCTGGTGCATACACCGATATCAACGTTTTTTGTTTGTTGCATCGTATTTTTATTCCGAACAGATTTTTTTTTTTCTCCTGTCTGCTAAGAACATGCGGAGCTGCTGCCTCTTGGTCCTCGGCCTGCCTACTTCTGGAATACTATGAATAAACATTAGCAGAGATGCTGTGCAGTATAATTGGATTGCTGCTTTTAAAATGCACGAGCTGTTTCCGACATAAATCCAATTAAAGTCTTACTTAAATTTAGGCTGGGAAAAATTCCGGAGTTATTTGATTCGCCCTTGGTCTTATTCACCCTTGCAATGTAGTATCTGAAAAGCACCATTTTTTTCCTCCGCCCTTGTGTAGTCTGCGTTTAAAAGAGAAAACATGAGAGTGAAAGAACGAGAGACAGAGAGAGAGAGAGAACGAGAGATAAGAACTAGAGAAAGAGAGACCAAGAGAAAGAGTGAAAGCATGAGAACAAGAGAGAGGATGAGAGAGGTAGAAAGAGAATGATATACAGAGAGTAAGAATGACAAAGACATTGATAACTGATGATTTCACCAATAGCTGATGACTGAATGGATAACTGATGGTTTAACAGATGTGGTGATTTAATGGACAATTGGTGATTTAACGGACAACTGATTTAACGGACAACTGATGATTTAACAGATAACTGATGATAATGAATAACTGATGGTTTAAGAGATACCTGGTGATTTAACGGACAACTGATGATGTAACAGACAACTGATTTAATGGACAACTGATGATTTAACGGATAACTGATTTAATGGACAACTGATAACTTAAAGAATTGATGATTTAATGGATAACTGATGATTTAATGGATAACTGAAGATTTAACGAGAGAGGCACACACTTACCGGAGGTAGCTGCCCCAGACCATGGAGGGTGAGTTTCCTGGGATCAAGGTAAAGGGGATCTCCGAAATCCTGATAGGGTTTCCAGCAGGGGGTAAAATACCCCTGTTGAGAGAGTTGTTTGGCTCTCCGATGATAGCTCTCTCGAAATACTTGTTCTCTTGGGACATCCCAGCAATTGTAAATGGTTTTGCTCCGCGCCTGGATCTTTAAACCTTTCTGGGGAGGGATAGGCAGTGGCCTGATCAGCACGAAGTAGCGAGGATCGATTTTGGGGTTCAGGGGCATCCTGCCTCTGTTACCCCAGGGGGGCCGGGTTCCAATTAGAAACTCAAGTAATCGATTGATCAATAAACTATTGATTTCTTGAGGCAAGCCCTTGTAACAAAAAAACCCCGAATCTACAAGCAAATACTCTCTTCGGATTCACTGTCTTGGGCAATCAGGGGTTTTCAGCCCATCAAAGCAAACCACCATTGCTCCAAGCATGTTGGGCTGTTGGCGTCATCCAAGCCAGGATTCCCGATTGGCTTCCCAGGAGGAGCAAAGCCGCTAATCTCAGACAGACGGACTGCTAACGCTTAAGACAAAGCAAGCTTAGCGCCTCCCACTTCCCCTTTGGGGCTCTTCAAACCTCCAGAAATTAAAACCAGGCTTTCCAACAAGCCGTGATGAGAGACCCCCACTGGGATCTAAACCCAGTTTGGATCTAATGTGGACCCAGCTCTCTGAATTTCCCTACTACGGCCGTATTTCCGAGTCTGTGACATCCATGCCCCCTATGCCTATCTCTCTCTGCCCCCACTTCCTTTTCTTTCTCCTTCCTCTTACCAAGTTCCTAGTCCCTCAGAGTACCCTTCAGCCTTGCTACCAAGCCTATCTTCACAGCCACCCCATCTTCACCATCCCCGACTTTCAAAGCTACTCTAGGTTGGAAGGTTTGGGCTCCTCTACCCCAACTTTTATTTTCAAGACACTAGTCCTCAAGGTCTAGTCCTTCACGAGCCCCTCTAGGAAACTAAAAACCCCAAAGGTCTCATGGCTGAAACCGAGGCTCCCTGAAGCTCCCACTCACTCCAAAGCCATTCCAGCCCAAAAGATCCCCCCCTCCACTCCCAGGCACGACCTGGGGGCTGCTTTTCCTTCTAGCGCGCCCCCTCCCCTTTAGAACGGCTTCCTTCTCTTCCTAACTGCCCCTGGGCTTTATAAGGCTCCAGTTAAGCCCAAGGCCTGGGGTGGGGGCTTCCACGAAAGAAGAGGCAGGCATTTTCCAGCCGCGACCCTCCCCCGCCCCGATTCGGAGACGCCCCTTCCCTCCCTGCCGTCTTTAGCCTGCCCTCTTCCCAGCGCCAACTGCTTTGGAAGGCAGGCGGGGCAGAGAGGAGACGGCGTCGCCTGTTGCCCTTGGCAACCGCAACGGGGGGGGGCGAACGCGTGGGCTGGTATGTCCCTCGACGCTGTCCGTAGCAAGCCAGCTGAAGCTGCTTCCGCCCAGACGGTTTGCCCTTTTTAAAAAAAATAAATAAATGCAGGACTGAATGAATGAATGAATGAATTTTCTCGGGGTTCTTTTTTTCTTCTTTGTTTCCTTTTTCTCTTTTTGCAGCGGCCTTTATATTTTATTTCATTAATTAAAGAAAAGGAGGGATGTACAGTCTCCGGGTTGCCTACCTCCCTTTCCGTCTCTCTCTCTCTCTCTCTGTTTCTTTCTGTCTGTCTCTCTCTCTCTCTGTGTGTCTTTGTCTCTCTGTCTCTGTCTCTGTCTCTCTCTCTCTCTCTCTCTCTCTCTGTTTCTTTCTGTCTGTCTCTCTCTGAGTCTCTCTCTGTCTCTCTGTCTCTCTCTCTCTGTGTCTCTCTCTGTCTCTGTCTCTCTCTCTTTCCATTGAGATTGAGGATTAGAAATTGAAGAAATTGAATGAATGAATGAATGAATGAATGAATGAATGAATGAATGCATGCATGCATGCATAACCTGTGCCTCTTCCCATCTAATTGTTACTTTTGCCTTCCTGGATAATTTTAATAATTAAATGTTATATCTTAGGGTTGAGTCACTGCATGTAATTGGCACTGCCCGCGTACAGCACTCCATTGTGGGGAGCGTGCATGGCCACACCTGCCTTTGGGGAAGCAGGCAGGAAGCCAACTTCTAAGTTGTGGAGTTTGTCATCTAGTCTCCATGGCAGCTGAAGGGATGGTGTGGGAACAATCCTCGCTGAAACCAGGGCACCCATTTAGCTCAGGGCAAAGGGTTCTTAAAAACGGGGGGCACAAATGGGCGACATTCAACCCGTGCTGTGATTCAGTCATGGGTCATTCCAGATGTGGCTGCCAGCGCATAATTCTCAGCAGCTCGACGCGGATCCAACCTGGCATCGCATTGTTGATTTTCTTGTTCCTGAAGCATCAAAGCTGAGTGGGTTTTTTTTTTTTCTTGGCTGAAGGATCCATTGTGTGGCCGAAGGGGAAAAAAAACTAGGGTGGAGAAAACAAGCTTTTTCTTGCTCGTGTGTTGATGCTGACGCAACGGATCTTCTTTGTCCCCAAAACCACAAAGGAGAGGGAGTCGAGCTCTTCTCCAAAGCACCTGAAGGCAGAAGTAGCAATAGATGGAAATCAATCAAGGAGAGAAGCAACCTGGAACGAAGAAGAAATTTCCCAACAGTGAAGAAGACAGTAAACTACTAGAATAGCTTCTTTTCACTGGAGGTTTTGAAGAAGAGATTGGACAGCCATGTGTCTGGAATAGTATAGGGTCTTCTGTACTTCTGAATATAGATGGTAGATGGATAGATAGATAGACAGACAGACAGACAGAGAGACAGATGCAAGGGAGGGAAGAAGAAAGTAAGGAGAGAGAAGGGAAAGAAGAAGAGAGGAGAGAAAGGATAGATAGATAGATAGATAGATAGATAGATAGATAGATAGATAGATAGATAGATAGATAGATAGGCAGGCAGGCAGGCAGGCAGGCAGGCAGGCAGGCAGGCAGGCAGGCAGGCAGGCAGAATGTAGTTTGTCCTTTCAGTTTGCCATCAACACTAACCCTATTTTGGAACGAAAGATATTGAATGAGTTGAGTGATACTCATACGTAAAGATGAGCTCGCCCCTCCTACTATAACCTCTTAATCTGGATTAACCAGATTCTTTTTTAGGGGCTGCATTTACAGCGCCAAACTTAACCAGTTTACTGGGTTTTAATTCATTTCAGAAAGTTTCCACAATATAACCTAAGATAACTAGCTGGACTTGAGTTCACAGAACAGGCTAAGCTGCAAACATACAAACAGATTATTTTTTATTTATTTTATTTTGTCAAGCAATTGTTAGATAACAGGTATAAGTATAAACATGGTTATGAATACATGAAATGGATACGAATAAGAAAAAAGAAGAAGAAACAATAGGACAGAGATGGTCAGCACGTTGGTGCACTTATGCACGCCCCCTTGTGCGCTGATGCATTAATGAATTTATTTTATTAATAAATAAATGTATTAATTAACTCTTCATTAATTTATTAATGAAGAATTGGCTCATTTTTTGCTCAAGCTGAGGAAATAATCTGGATAATCAATGCCAATCACTTAATCCTACACACACACATATATACACACCGTCTATGTGAGTGTGCGTGTGTAAATACAAGTGCCCACACATTCAAGTTTTCCATGAAAAGTCCTTGGGATTCCAAGCACGAGTTTTGCACTGATTTTGAAAAAGATTGCAGACTCTTCTTCTTTTTTTTTTATCAATGCAAATGAGTCTCTCTCCTGATGAAAAAGGAAAACAAATGGAAATTTTAAAATGCAGCTAATCAAGAAAGTTAAAGAGAGGTTAATCTGCCTGGATTAATCAAATTGCATGCATGAGAGGAGAGAGCAGTAGAAGAGGAGGAGGAGGGAGAGATGGGGTGGTGATGGAAAGGAAGGGACTTCCCTTGGCTGATTCCAGATGTGGCAATCCGTCAGGTAATTCTCAACTTACGACAGTTCGTTTAGTGACCATTCAAAGTTAACGACGGCACTGGAAAAAGGGACTCGCGACCATTTTTCGCAGCATCCTCAAGGTCACGTGGTCAAAATTCAGAGGCAACTGACTCATATTTATGACGGTGGCAGTGCCCCGTGATCCCCTTTTGCAACCTTCTGACAAGCCAAGATTTGCTTAACAACCAAGAGAGGTCATAAAATGGGGCAAACCCCACTTAACAACTGTATCACTTAACAACATAAATGTTGGGCCCAGTTGGGCTGGTAATGTGGAGCAGTACCTGTATATTATTAATTTATAACAAGCATGAACAATGTTAGTCTCTTATCTTTTTTTTCCCCAAAAAATTTTTATTGATTAAATTATTAAAATATTGGACACGGTGTAGTCGTCCTGATGTTCCTTCTTATATAAGTTATCATATATAATACATATTTGATATACATTTATGCATTTATAGACTTGTACAATTCATTTTTATTCATAATTACCCATTCTACAGATCCTCCTTTTTTGTTCTGGGTTCTTCCTTTCTTTTCCCACCATTGATAAAATTGGTTCCATATTTTGTTTTTACTCTATTGTATCCTATGACTATCATTAAGTGTTGGACGTTATGATTCTTGATTCTTAACGAATGTATCTTTTCTTTTATGTACACTGAGAGTATTTACACCAAGACAAATTCTTTGCGTGTCCAATCACATTGGCCAATAAAGTATTCTATTCTATTCTATTCTATTCTATTCTATTCTATTCTATTCTATTCTATTCTATTCTATTCTATTGTAGTATTCTGTCTCTTCCTTATTTTTTTTAATTCCAGAGTCAATCTATCCATTTCAGCACATATCAATATCTTCTTTATCACCTCATTGGGAATTTCTCTCTCTTTCCATTAGTTAGTCTCTTATCTCCTTCTCTTCCAACACAACAAATAATTCCTCCTTCTCATATCTCCTTTCTTATTCATAAACCGATTTTTAATCCTCCATCCTGATCAGCAAAAGTCCATTAAAGGTTAGCAGAGAGACTAGGGTGGGATTCTACCAGTTCGTACCTCTCCGCTAGAACCAGTTGTTAACATTCTAAGCAATGTTAACAAGCAATTAACCAGTGGAACAACTTGCCACCAGAAGTTGTGGATGCTCCATCGCTGGAGGTTTTAAAGAAGAGGTTGGACAATCGTTGGAACGGTCTATTCTCCTGCTTAAGCGGGAGGGTTGGACTAGAAGACTTCCAAGGTCCTTTCCAGCTCTGTTCTGATTGACTGATCTATCATTAAGTGAATTTCCCGTCTCAACTGCCGTGTCTTTTCCAGTCCCCCTCCCGCTGAAAGCTTCTTTTTGTTCCGCGTAGAGACTCTTCTCCTTCTTAAAATTCTGTGCATCCCTGTCTCAGTATGAACGCCAATATTAAGGCATAAAACGTAATATGTTATGACACCATAAAATGCAGCGTAATTGCCACGAAACCATAAAATGTAATGTAGTTGGCTCGACGGCTATTATCTTTTCCTCTCCCTTTTCCACACCCCCCCCAGCTGTAACGGCTTCGGAGTGGAATGGAGCATGCCGGATAAAGCAAACCACTGATCACCAGGGGAAATCTTTGAGCTAGCCACATCTTTAAGCAACAGAATGGCCTTCCATGTTTCCTGCAATATCAGGAAGTGGGAATTGTTTTTCAGCTTTTCCCTGAGAGCAATAGAACGCAGGAATGAAAAGACCATGGAGATCTCATCTCGTCTAGCGTCCCAAAGTTGCTTTTTTTCCCCAAGAGGCGACTGGGCTTTCTGGTTTTTGTCTTTGAAGAGGTTTCACTTCTCATCCAAAGAAGCTTCTTCAGTTCTGAAGAAGAACTGAACTGAAAACTGAAGAAGCTCACGGGTGGGATTCAAAAATCCCAGCTCAGGTTCGCTGCTCGGTGGCTGGGTAAGCATGGCCATGATGGGAGGGACCTACCGGAACTTCCGACTTCCGGTGGGCCCCTCGGACCCCTGGGAGGCCGTTTTTCACCCTCTCAAGGGTCCAGAGGCCTCCCCTGGACCTCTGGGAGGGTGAAAACAGCCTCCCCTGGGCTCTGGAGGCCCTCCAGAAGCAGGAAATTAACACCTGGTTCTCTCAAACCGGTCTGAACCGGTAAAATACCACCCCTGAAGAAGCTCCTTGGATAAGAAGCAAAACTTCTTCAAAGAAAAACCAGAAAATCCAGTTGTCTCTTGAACCATGGTTGTCTCTGGGACAACCATGACCTGGAGGACTTAAAAACCATAGACATTTATAGTCCAGTGGTCCTTAACCTCATGTGGCCCAATTCCCCTCTCCCCATGCCACTGAGCCACAAAGATTGGTCACTGCTGCTTTCGCAGGTCCATTTCTCTGCGGCCACTGCTTCCCGGTTCCCTTACGTTCCCATTTTGGGCTCAGGTAGCAAGTGACCCCAAAGGATGTGGAGATGAGAGCCATTAGGGAAAGCACATTTTACCAAATGTGCCTTCACCTCTTAGTCAGAACATGTTTGTTTTGGGAGCCCCGTGGAATGTAATTCTCTCTCCACCCTCACCCGAGGCTCTCAGTGAGACTTTGTTGGAAAAGACCTGCTTAACACTGAAATGCCTCCTTGCAGAATGGCGTTGATGGCGAGGCCGCTTAGTCATAAATAATGGGAGGAACAGCCGCCCCGAAGGCGGTGAGTCAACTCAGCCACCCAGCTAGATTTGTTGGCCCACGGATACATCGGAGAAGAGGGTGTCAACCCACTCTGCGTGGACACAGGGTTGGGCAGCATCCAAAGGCAACGTTAGACATTATTATTATTACTACAGCCCCCTCACATCCTGGACGTAAACTGTCCCTCTACAATTCTACCCTCAAAACGACACTATAGAGCACTGCACACCAGAACAACCAGACACAAAGACAGTTTTCCCCAAACGCCATCACTCTGCTAAACAAGTAATTCCCTCAACCCTGTCCAACGATTGACAAAGACTATTACTATTCTTCTTCTCATCTTTCCTATTACCTATCTCATTTTCTGCTTATGACTATAACCTTACAGTTAACCTTACAATTTTTATGATTAGTTCCTAGTAGGATTTATGTGGATGGCTTATTTAGTATCCTATGACTATCGCTAAGTGTTGTATCTTACGATTCGTGATGTATTTATGATGTGATCATGATTCAGCACTTATATCTTTGATGTACACTGAGAGCTTATTCACCACAGACAAATTCCTTGTGTGTCCAATCACACTTGGCCAATAAAGAATTCTGTATATTACTTATGATTTAGCGTACAATGAGAACACAACAGAAGAGAAGTAAACCCTGTGCACACAATCCAACAAGAGGCAGCTAAGGGAATAATCAGATAAAAGGCAGCTCAGCCCACAGCAGCATCATGGGCTGGACAAGGGACCCTCCATAGTTTCTTGGGCTATATAAAGGAGATGTAGCGAGACAAAGGGAGAAGTGTTCTTTGAGATTTGCAAGATTCTACCAATGTAATCTAACAATAAGTAGTGTTAGCTCCTATGTCTATGGAGATTCTCGGACATCCATCATAGTTGTCAGTTCTGAACGGAAGAACCTTCTTCGCTGGGAAGCAAAACATCTTCAAGAAAAAGCAAAGGAAGTCCAGTTGGCTTTGGGAACTGAAGTAGCTTCTCAGATGAGAAGCGAAATGTCTTCAAAAAAAAATTAAAAGGAAGTCCAGTTGCCTTTTGAGAAAGCATCTTTGGGACTAGCTCCTGTGGTGTTTTTTTTTGTCATGCCTGGTCTGCCTTGTGAGGTTGACAAGAGAGTGTGACATGGCCACCACCAAAGTTAGTGTGTAGAACCAGAAAAGAATGAAAGCACACCTTCTCACTGTATGTTGCAACAAGTGAGTACTGGAGCCCATTGTGTGTGGGGTGTGTATGGGTGAGTGAATACAGGAGTATCATTTCATCCATTGCTTCAAGAAGTAAAGTAACTCAAAGCCATCCGTCACAAGCAAGCATCCATTCATCCATTCATCATGTCATTCATCATCCGTCCATCCATCCATCTGTCTGCCCATCTGTTCATCCATCCATCCATCCATTCATCATGTTGCTCCATCCATCCGTCCATCCGTCCATCCCTTTTCAAAGAAGATAAGGCTGTCTCCTGTTGAAGAACCAGTTGAATTATCCAAGTGTGGGACCTCATGGTAGGTTCTCTAGAACTTCCATGTCAGTCATACGTGGTCCTCCTGTGGTCCTTCCCAATACTAGGACCTCCTGGGGTAGAGAAGTTGGGATTGCAAGATGCTCGTGTTGCCAATTCACCCCTTTTTATACTTTCAGCTCTTGGAAGATCCAACCAGATTCTCAGGCTTAGGAACAACCCCAAAGCAGTGGTGGGATTCAATTTTTTTTTTATTACCAGTTCTGTGGGTGTGGCTTGCTGGGTGTGGCAGGGGAAGGATATACTGCAAAATCCCCTTTCCCTCCCCATCCCACTAACCTGCTTTCCAGCTCTGTTCTCCTGTGCAGGGCAACCAAAGGAGACCCAGCCAATCAGCTGGGACTCAATGGGAGGCAGAGAAGAGATGGGGTCAGTCAGAGGTGGTATTTGCCGGTTCTCCGAACCACCCAAAATTCCTGCTACCGGTTCTCCAGAACTGGTCAGATCCGGCTGAATACCACCTCTGCCCCAAAGTCACATTTCAATGTCCTCTCATTTTAGAGGAATCTGTTCCCTAAAACCCAGGTGTGCTTGTGGTGGGACACTCCACCAAGGAAAGAAATATGAAACACAACAATTACTTATTCCTATTGGCATAAATACCTCACATATACCCAAACGTTTATTAAGGACAGTTGGTTGCTACATCGGATACAGTATACAGGAAAAAAACAATGACAATATATCAGTTAAGTCCTCCATGAAACCGGGGAACAGAAATGGGTGTTCTGGCTAGGAGCAGTTACGGAAGAAGGACAAGGCGATGGCAGCACTGTTACAATTGCAATTTTGGGATCAGAGGCCAGATCAGCCCTTGAGATTAAAAGAGACTCTTTTATGATGAAGACAAGTCAGCGAGAAAAGAACCAAGTGTGCTGAGAACAACTTAAAAATATATATATTCTTCAACGCATCGTAAATCAGTGCTCTGGACATCTGTAAACTTGGATGGAGGATAGCAACTCAGATAAATTATTTTAGTGCAATATCAGTAGTAGAACTTTAAGCACTTAGGTGAGACTTCAGCAGCCCATGGTGTAGAACAGGGGCGTCCAACTTGGGTAGGGTCATGTGGTCATGAAGAATTGTCTCATTCCATCCAACCTTGGCCACTTTAAGACTTGTGGACTTCTGGGAGTTGAAGTCCACAAGTCTTAAAATGGCCAAGGTTGGTGTAGAAGTTGGAGAGGAATCACCCCCAAATGGTTCTTGGACAAAAATTGTGTTATGAATCAGGTTTCATCTTGGAGGTGAGTCCTCCACCAGGGGCTGATGACCTATCTTGGCCTTAATTGCTCCATCTCTCCATTTGAGAAGACCAAACATTTCATGAGACCTTCGCAAGATCTCCAGATACCTTGAAACGATCTCTTGGCGTGTTTTGGCAAAATGACTTCCTCGTTTCAAAGGCTAGGATCTCTATTGGTAGGATGATGAAGCAAGCGATAAAGAGGCCTAGATCAGAATGATGGGTCTGGGAACTTTGACCGTTTCTGAACATGGAATCAATGAAAGCTTGGATGGTGAATGGAGTCCCTTCTCAGCAGGACCAAAGATTATTGTACATCCCTCATGCAGTGAAGATGTCCTGGCTTAGAAAGTTGCGGAGCTAGCCTGCTCACTTCCCACAATGCCCCAGTGCAATGCCAACACCAGGCATTGTGGGAAATGGACACAACAGTGCCACTAAGTTTACTTCCCCTTGAAGTCACATTGCAAGGTTTCCCTCCCTTCTTCTGGATTTGCCCCGGCTCTTAATCTTTATCCTGAAAGATCTAAAGAACCAATCTTAACTTTCAACACTTCCTCAAAATCTTCCGGAAAGGATTCTCCTCCCCCCGCCCCAAAATATGCTACATGATAAAATCAAAGAAGCTTTCTTGAACTGAATCCTTCTGACTCAACATCACCCCTGTTTGAGAGAGGGCATCCCCGATGAATATAATTTTACACCACTGATTTGAAAGTCTCAAAGACCAGGTCAACGCTACCCTTCCTCTCCCTCGGCCCCCAAGCCCAATGCGGGAGCTCAACAAGTCCATTCAAGAGTAGGGTTGACCAGGACACCTACAAGGAAGAAGGCTTTGAGTGAAGGCAGCTGCAGGGGGTAGTCAAAAAGATGGAAGGGACTTCTTTTCGGGGGAAGGGTAGGGTCTTCTTCAGGCACAGGTGGCTTCTTGGGTATCCAGGGGAATCTCGTTGCCATAGCTGCCATCCCCGTACTGACAGTAAGGAGGTATCTGAGGAGCTTCAATGATCAGCAGACCCTCAGGGGACAAGGAAGCGAAGACTGTGGTGGGATCCACCTCCACGGGAAGTCTAAGGAACACAAAGAAGAAGAAACAATTAAATGGAAGATCTTCCAAGTCTCAAGTAAGTTTCAGGCTTCTTTCTGCTTTCTCCTTGACAAAAATAGCTGTCAGGATTCTAGCAGTTCCCCCAATTAAATCGTAAGTCTCGAGCCAAACTTTCAAAACTTCAAAAGGATTTATTGGGAATTAACATGTCCAGCACTGCCTGGATGTAGCCGACTCTGAGACACATCATTCATTGTCACCCTTGACCCTGGTTTTCCCCCCACTTCTCTGAGTGTATCATAATTCATATTCTCCAGTGGGACACATCCATAGCCAAGAATCATCAATCATGTTCTCCAGTTAGAATTTTGCCGGCAGAAACTTCAGTCTCCTAGTTATTATCTTTGAAAACTATTTATGGAATACACTTTCAGTTTCCAAGCTGCCGTATCCTTTCTTAGTGAGCCCCTAGAAGCCAAATTTCAAGTTTGTAGGCTTTACGGTTCTGGAGATTTTTGTACTGATGCATGAGTGGTATTTTGCTTATATAGAGATAGATAAAAAGGCCACAATCTCGCCGTAGGTGAACAAAAGACAATTCCTGTGTCTATGCTTTTGATCCGATTTGTGCGACTTCACAGTCTGACACACAACAGATAATGCCTCGAAAGATAAACCGTTAAGAGTTGAGAGCCTTGGTTAAAGAGGTCACAGAATATGCTGAATTTCTGGAACAGATTAAAACATCAACTCTCTGTGAATCTTACCTACTGTGTTTTGTGAGTCCAGCTCTGTGTTAATCTTCAAAGAACCAGTAAAGCAAACACTGCAATATCTTTGGGGGAGCCAACTTCTTATCTACAGTTTTGGTCCTTATTAATGATTAATGAGGATTTAGCAGGCACTGGGACTTTGGCTGATCTTCTCTGGCCTCAGAAGCTAAACAGGATGGGCTTGTTAGCACTTTGATAAAACACCTCTGGGAATTTTGGGGTTATGGCTTCACAGTGAGGCGGAAAGAAACATCCCTGGAAAAACAGAATATTGCCAAGGACATGTTTGGGTCACAAACATAAGTTTGGCTGGAAGAAATCTTTATGGACATAATGAATCATCCAAAATCCCTGACAACAAATCCACTTCCTTTAGCTTTAAAGCAGCGATGTCCAATCCGGATAATTTTAAGAGTTTGTGGACTTCAACGCCCAAAATTCCCCGGCCAGCCAAGCCAACATGGCT
>NW_020769420.1:1665052-1676983 GCF_900518735.1 Pseudonaja textilis | reverse complement strand
CCTTCCTTCCTTCCTTCCTTCCTTCCTTCCTTCCTTCCTTCCTTCCTTCCTTCCTTCCTTCCTTCCTTCCTTCCTTCCTTCTCCTTCCTCCCTCTCTTCCTCCCTCCCCATTTCCTTTTCTTTTCTTCTTTCCTTCTTTCCTTCTTTCCTCCCTCCCTCCTCCCTCCCTCATTGTTATCCTCCAGATTTGTTGTTCTTTTATATCTTATCAAAGCTACAGTCACTGCCACCTGTCCCCTTTCTGAGTAGACTTCTGTAAGCTTCTGTGGAACTTACAACCATTAATTATTCAGAATTAAGTTTATTGCACTTAATCAGAGCTCTGCCCGTTGCTGAAAATAATAACACATTTCAAATGGGAACATTCGCTTCCCACTACGCTTTCCGGAGACCATTTCATTCATTTCAAATTAATCAGATATGCTCACTGCCAATATCTACCTGGATCCATCTAGGATTAAGCCGTAATAAATTTGTTCCTCTCCAATTTTACTTTGCAGCTTAAATGGCTTACTGGAATGCAAATTCTTCTGCCTGGCGGCAGATCTCAAAGGTGCCTTAATTTTATTTTATTTTATTTTTTCAAAAAAAGACAATTCCCCTTTTTTGAAATGCATGGAAGTATACCGAGTCCCAGCTAATATCTTTTGCAATTGGCCTCCGTTTCTCCAAAAATCCATTTCATTAGAAACCTTTAAAAAAATAAAGATTCACTTGAGCAGAATTTGAGTCTTACGGATTACACGAATGACCTCATCTGGTAGCTTCGATAGGGTTTGTCAATTCTTGAAGATGTTTTTTCAACTGATCTATGGCCCTGGGACTTTCGGATGACTCTCGTCCAAGAATGAGTCCAATTTGATAACATTTGGCTTTTCCCAAATCAACGGAGGTCAGCTAAGTTCTCTGTCACCAAAAACTTTCAAAAGACATAAAATAAATCTAAAGAAAAGGAGGCTAGAACACTACCGTGTCTCAGCTCCCAGGGACATAGTTTTGAAGATCCTTCAAGTCAACAGAACCAACTTTGAATCCCGCCACTGCTCCTATTCATCTTGGTTGCTCTTCTCTGCACTCTTTCTGGAATCTCAACATCTCTTTTTACATCGTGATGACCAAAATATGCCAGGTTACCTTATGACCAAGGCATTTTTCAAGTGGTATTAACACTTCCCGTGATCTTGTTTCTATCCCTCTGTTGATGCAGTCTAGAATTGTGTCGACTTTCTTTTTTTTGTGTGTGTGTGCGGCAACTGAATCACACGCCTGGCTCCCATTTCAGTTCATATCCACTAGGAAGGACTCCAAGATCCAGAGGTGGCATTCCACAGGTTATGACCAGTTCTGGAGAACCGGAAGTGGACATTTTGAGCACTTCGGAGAAGTGGAACGTGCCACCTCTGAGCTGGCCCCCGCCAACCCCACCTATTCTCTGCCTCCTGAGTTTGGTTGCCCTGCACAGGAGAACGGAACTGCAAAGCAGGTTAGTGGGGTAGGGAGGGGAAGAAATGGGGGTTTGCAGTATCCTTCCCCCAAGAGTGGGGAGGGAATGGAGATTTTACAGTATCCCTTCCCTTGCCATGCCCACCAAGCCACGCCCACCAAGCCACGCCCACAGAACCGGTAGTAAAAAATTTTTTTGAAGCCCACCGCTGCCAAGATCCCTCTGGCGGTTACTATCGAGCGAGGTGCTACCTATACTGCACCTGTATGACACAGTATGGACACCTTTGGGAAGGCTCCCGAGAATGCAATCAAGAAAGGCAACCAGTGGGATCAACAAACAAACCCAACCCAGAATTCCCACGGGAAGCACAAATTATTCCAGATCGGACAGGTTATGCGAAGGGATGTTGAATTTCCGGGAATAGAAACCGAACATCATGGCCAGGAAACACTGCAGGTGGTGTGCGGTGTTGCTTTTTTCTTTTTTGTTTTTTTTGGGGTTTTTCTTTGTCTTTTATTGGCTCCTTTGGGTGTGTTGTTACATGAACTCCGGTTGGGAAGATCAAAGAATACAGACAGGTCCAAGGTAGCATTTAAAAATCAGAAAGTCGGGGAACGATTGTTTTCGAGCCACTCAGTTGCCAAGGGCAAAGGGGAAACAGGAAGTACGGTCCCTGTCCTCATTCATTCCTTGCCCATTCGTTGAATGAACTCAGGTGGGGGTTATACGGTGTGTCAAACCACCTCAGATGCTTCTAGAATGTGCTGGAAGGTGAGCCTGATTCCTTTCCTTTCTTTCTTCCCTCCCTTCCTCCTTTTTTTCCCTTCCCTTCCTTTCCTTCTCTTCTTCCTTTCCTTCCCTTCTTCCCTCCCTTCATTTTCTTTTCTTTCATTTCCTTCTTCCCTCCCTCCCTCCTTCCTTTCCTTTCTTCGCTTCCTTTCCCTTCTTCCGTCCCTTTTTCCTTCCTTTCCTTCCCTCCCCTTCTTCCTTCCCTTCATTTTCTTTCATTTCTTTCCCTTCTTCCCTCTCCTTTCCTTTCCTTTCCTTTCCTTTCCTCTCTTTTCCTTTCCTTTCCTTTCCTCTCCTCTCCTCTCCTCTCCTCTCCTCTCCTTTCCTTTCCTTTCCTTTCCTTTCCTTTCCTTTCCTTTCCTTTCCTTTCCTTTCCTTTCCTTTCCCTTTCTAAAGAAGTACAGGTAATCCTTGACTTACGACCATGGTTGAGCCCCAAATTTACGTTGCTGAATGGAAGACTCATTACATTATTTTTGCTTATTTATGGCCATTTTTGCCCCGGTTGTCCAGTCCCCAGTGACTTTCTCAGCTGGCTCCCAACAACGAGCGAAGCCGGGTTTGCTAAGGGCCGGATGATTCTCTGATCCTAACAAAAAAGATTGTACAGTTGGGCACAACTCCAATACAACCACTGCCTTGTTCAGCAGTGAAAATTCTGGTCCCCATTGCGGTAGGAATATTTCCAGATTGGTAGTTTCTCTCTTGAGCCAGAGTAGGGAAAATAGATATCTTATCTAGATGAGTATCTTATCTAGTTTAGAGACAGAAAGTTATAGATAGTTCAAGGACATTCAAGGAGGCATTAAGGAGAAACTTCCTAACAGTGAGTACAATTAACCGGTGGAACAGTTTGCCACCAGAGGTTGTGAGGCCTTCATCACTGGAAGTTTTTAAGAAGAAACTGGACAGCCAACTGTATGAATTGGTACAGGCTCTCCTGCTTGAGCAGATGGGTTGGACTAGAAGACCTCCAAGGTCCCTTCCAGCTTTATTCTGATTGATTGATTATCAGACCTTGCCGATGTAAGGATTGCAGGCTAATTCCCCGTTTGACTCCTCCCTCGGATGCTTTAATGGTTGTAAGCATGCAAAACAGTCCCAAGTCACTTTTTCCAGTGGCATTGTTTTCACCACATGAACTGTTGGTAAGTCAAGGAATGCCTGTAGTTATAGTTTATCTCTTCTACTTAACTACTTTATGACTCAAATGATTTAAAACAGAACAGAACAAAAAAAAAAAAAAAGAGGAGAATAAATAGCCGTGATCATTGAGACATCATTTCTTTAGAAAATCAACCAGGTTTGGCAGCTGGCTTAGCGGGTGCCACCATTAAGCCAGCGGAAGAGGTCAGTAGGCAGAAACGTAGCTTGTGGGACTCCAAGCCAATCTAACAACATTAGAATACTGAAAACAACAACAACAATGCAATAAATTAAAAATGGATAACGGCAGTGCCACCATTTCCCGCTCGTTCCAACAGAACAGACAAGATAATAATAAATAATGAATAAATAATGGAAGAAACATAGACCAACCCTGAATTGACAGAGTAAAAAGAGAAGGATTGTTAGGGTCCCTGGAGTGGCCCTTTTGGGAGGGGTGGGGGCTAGACCTTGGTGGGAGATTGGGAGATTCCCATTGGGAGATTCCCGTTGACACAAAAAGAAGCCGCAAGCCGCAAACCGAGGCCCGATTGTGTGGTGGAAATGCAACCACAACCAGAGTGAGAGCCAGGATTTCTATGACGGGGAACCACATGACACGGGAAAGGGCAGGTCCTCCTTCCAGAACATTCCCTCGACCCCAGGCCATGGTAGAGCTACATGGTTCCAAGAACTTGATGGATGAAGGATCATCTGGAGAAGGTTGTCCCATTGGGGCGGGGTTGGAGCAGAAGACGCCGATGGTCGCCATCCACAACCGCGGGGCCGCTACGAATGCCGCAAACTGTCACAGCTGCCCACCGAGGCAGAACCGTGGCGGCTGCCCCGGCGGCTGCGGCTGCTGCTGCTGCTGCTACTTCTACTACTTCGCGGACGGCTCCTCCCTCCGCTACTCCGGCTTCGGCTGCTCTTGACGTAGCTACTCCAACTCCGGCTGCAGCTGGTCCTATCACTGGAGTAACTGCGGCTCCGGGCTGGAGAGTAACCGAAGCAGCTGTACCCCTTGGAGTAAATGCTCGAACTGCTGGGAGAGGAGGAGGAGGAGGAGGAGGAGGAAGGACTCGGTCTGTAGTAAGGGATGGGGCGCTTTCGGGCACTGGAGAGGGAAAAATTGAGAGGTGTGAGATTTGCGTCCACTATTTGCTTTCTATCCTTTTTTTTGCAGCTATGAAAACAAGGAAAATAACTGAACTTGTGACTAATAGGTTATCTTTCCCTTCCTTTCCTTTCCTTTTCTCCCTTTCTTTTTCCTTTCCTTTCCTTCCCTCTCCTTCCCTTCTTCCTTCCCTTCCCTTCCCTCTCCTCTTTTCTTCCTCTCCTTCCCTTCTTCCTTTCTTTCCTTTCCTTTCTCTTTTCTTCCTTCCCTTCCCTTCTCTTCTTTCCGTCTTCCTTCCCTCCCCTTTCTCTTTTCTTCCTTTTCTTCTCTTCCCTTCTCTTTCCTTTTTCCTTCCCTTCCCTTTCTCTTTCCTTCCCTTTCCCCTTCCCTTCCCTTCCTTTTCTCTTTTCTTCATTCCCTTCCCTTCCCTCCCTTCCTTCTCCTCCTTTATTACATTTTTATGCCCATGTAAAAACACAAAATATTTTGACCTCTTTTATACTGGGACCCTGGGAATCAAGTGCTATACAAATACAATCAATTACTACTACTACTAATCTGAAAGTGATTCATGGCATTTAAAACAATTTAAATAACAAACATGCCCCACCAAGATGGCCCCGTCGAATAGGCTGTGGGTTGCGTTTGACTTCTAATATTGTGATTTTTCCACCCCGCTCTCTCTTCCTTTGTGTGGGCATGTGAATAAAATCCCATTGATATCTCTTTCCACCCAAATATCCTGGTTTATTGCCACTTAAAGTTGCGACAACAAACTTGAAAAGGAGGAATATAAGGATTCTCCTACGACTCCTTCTTGTCACTTTTCCTGCCACAAAGAGAGGCGATATTTAAGGTGTGAGGGGTAGTAGAGACAAAAGACCTCCCTCACCTGGTTATCCGCCGGGCTTCCAAATGGCTGGGAGAATCTCTCCGCCGCTTCCTCATGGGGGAATAGCGTTGTTTGCGCCGCTGGCGGCCCTGATGCCTGTGGGACTCCTTCCCACTGGAGCTGTAACTGTGATCTTCTTCACGACCTCTGAGAAAAGACATAACTGGAAGGTTAGGCGTTGCCTTGAGGATGGTGCTGGGAAGCGCCACGACTGCTAAAAACCCAGGCTGGGCAGGTAGGGTTGAAATCGGCGAGGTGGATTCCCGGGGCAGTGGGTGGATTTCAGCAGCGGGTCAGGGATGTTTAGACCTACCTGCCAGCCCTATATTGGGAATAGCTGGGGCTGTGTTGGGATCTTGAATTCCTGCTGCCGGTTGCTCTCTTGCAGGATTTCAGAGAGTAACTGGGAGAACGGGAAGAGAATCTGAGAAGAGAAGAGAGAATATGGAGAAAAGTGGGGATTGGTTTCTGGTCCAGACTGGTCCTTCCTTCCTTCGATACACCCTCCCTCCCTCCCTCCCTCTCCTTCCTTCCTTTCTTGACTCTCTTATCCCTCCCTCCTTTCCTTCTTCCTTCCTCTCTTGGCCAATCTGGTTTATTGTGAGGTGCACAACTGGTTTAGCCATTCGTTTATGGCCGAGAAAAGGAAGTTCTTGTGATTTTACAGTGACAACCACAAATACAGGGAGAACATCAGTAGTTTTGCATCTGGGACGAAGTTCTGGAAAGAATTTTTTACAACAGAAGACAATAAGTAAGTATAACTCAGATTGAATCACGAATCCTTGTTGCTCTCTGAGCTTGGTTGTTTGTCTGCAGGTGTTTCATTACCTGACTAAGTAACATTATCAATGTGAGGGAAGTGGGGTTTGCTCCCTGTTTATATACAGTGACACGCCCTGCAAACGATGGTGGTGGTCTGTTTTTTCTCGTTATAGTTTCTCGATTAGGATATTGCTTTTTTTGACACATAACCACAGTAACTCACCATTGAAAAGAGACAATAAAAAAAAATCAAAAGGCAGAACACACCTTCTCCAGTAGCCAATACCCAGATAAGCAGGGATTAATACCAGACAAACAATCCGGTGGAAAACAATATCCTAATTGAGGAACTAACAAGAAGAAAACCAACCCCTATCAAACATCAGGAAAAGTTCCTGTATATAACTCCATAAACTCTCATCTGCAAGCAAACAACCACCACCAGTGGCAAACCCACTTGGAAATCAACAAACCTAAGCACTTTGCTCAGGAGTCTTAGCTGATTTATTTGGGAACAGAACAGGTACCAGTCAGTGCACAGTCACTGAGAAACAGGTCTTCTGATTTGAATACCTGATGCTCTCAGTTTTTCCCTAGAGTAGTTTGGTCTAGCGGTTAAGGCACTAAGCTAAAAAAGCTGGGGACTGTGAGTTCTAGTCCCATCTCAGTCATGAAAGCCAACCGGATGACCTTGGGCCGATCCCCAGGAGATGGTGAGTTCTAGTCCCAGGGTTGCTGGGGTGGGAAAAAAATTGGAGGAGGTAGGGATGTGTTCACTGTCATGAGTTATTTGTAAAAAAAAAATAGCAAAGGCTGGATACAAATAAATAAAATAAGCAAATTACCAAGCAGATTACTCACCTTGATTTTGATGAACAACAAGACAGGCTTGGTGAAGATCTGCGTCCCACCTTGTCATGCAAGGGTTCAGAGTGGCTAGAGTCCAGAGATGACTGGCTAGAAGGAGATACATTTCGAAGACATGGCTGAAGTGAAGAACTGGAAAATGGTGAGGAGAGAATGTTGGCCTTCTTCTTTCCAAGAGGCTCAAGAGATGGCCAAAGCTCTCCACTGAAAAGAGAAGTTTTCCAGAAAGGACAGTGATTCTAGATGGCCGGGGACCTGTGAGGACACGCCTCTTTTACAAAGACACACAGCTTTCAAAAACAGAAAAGTCCACCTCCTTTCTGAGGGGAGCACAGCTTTCTCCTTCTATCCTGGCCACTTTTTACAGAGGTGTGATTGAGAGCATTTTAACAAATTGCATCACCGTTTTGTTTGGTGGCAGCACTGCCTCAGATAAAAAGTCCCTACAGAGAGTGCTGAGGACAGCAGAGATTATTATAATAGCAGAGAGATTGGGGGAAAAAAATTCTGATTGAATTCATCCACTCAGATCAAAATGGTTCCTTACAAAAAACCAACAAATAAAACACAACTTAAGGATTAAAAGTGCAGAGAAAAGCAACCAGGATGATTAGGAGGCTAAAACGTACGATGAATGGTTGCAGGAACTGGGCCTGGCTAGTCTAGTGAAGAGAAGGACCAGGGGAGACAGGATAGCAGTCTTCCAATATTTGAGGGGCTGCCACAGAGAGGAGGAAGGGGTCAAGCTATTTTCTAAAGCGCCTGTAGGCCAGACAAGGAATAATGGATGGAAACTAAACAAGGAGAGATTTAACCTGGAAATAAGGAGAAACTTTCTGACAGTGAGAACAACCAACCAATGGAACACTTTGTTCTCGGAAGTTGTCGGAGCTCCATCACTTGAGACCTTCATGAAGAGAATGGACTGCCATCTGTCAGAAATGGTGTAGGGTCTCCTACTTGGGCAGGGGGTTGGACTGGATGACCTATAAGGTCCCTTCCAACTCTGATTATCTGTTATTATTCTAGATACATTAGAATACTATGAAACAGACCCAGGAAAACAAAATGGCACTAATCTTTTTAGATGCTCAGAAAGCTTTTGATAACGTAAGCTGGCAAGGCTACGTACTTTTGATCTTTGCGCAGATCCCGTTGAGACGGTTCTTCCAAAACTGCTCCTTTGGATTGGGAGCTGTAGCTGTGCAATGAATTCCCCGAGTCAGGACTGCTGACACTGTTGGCCTTCCTGGAAGAGAAGGCCTGGACGAAGCCCTCGTGGGCTTCGCCCTTGGTTTCTTGGCTGCCTTTTGACCTGGAGGTGCTTGTCTGAACAGACGGCGGGGAAGAGGTTGCATTGCCCGAATCATATTCGTGCGCATCTCCGTTCTCTTTGATTTGGCTCCCTAACTGACCCGCTGCTTTTTTAAAGAGGCCAGTGGCAGAACCGGAATTTGAGATCTGTAAGCAAAAAGAGACATGTTTTGCCAGGGTTTAATTCCACTTACCCACCAAAAAAGAAAAGTCAAATCCCACCCCAAAATTGGGTGGTGTGTGTAAGATGTTGGGCTCTATTTACTTGCTTGACAAATTCACCCTTTTTAATTTTGGTGTTTTTGTTCTTATTTACCATTAGGATTCAGTCTGTAATCAAAGGCAAAGAAGGAAGAAAGTTAGAAGGTAAGAAAGAGAAAGAAAGAAAGAAAGAAAGAAAGAAAGAAAGAAAGAAAGAAAGAAAGAAAGAAAGAAAGAAAGAAAGAAAGAGAAAAAAGAAAGGAAAGAAAGAAGAAAAAAAAGAAAGAAAAAGAAAAGAAAGAAAAAGGAAGGAAGGAAGGAAGGAAGGAAGGAAGGAAGGAAGGAAAGAAGGAAGGAAAGAAGGAAGGAAGGAAAGAAGGAAAAAAGTTTGAAGTCAAATCACATCTTCCTAAAAGAAAGAAATGCATCTGTCGCTGTCTTTTTCTCTCTCTGTCCCCCAGATATAATTGGAAGGTTTTTAAATCATGCAAAGAATACTAACAGCATGCGCTCCATGTTGACGGAAAGGCGAATCTGTGTAATCTTTTCTATAAGGTAGAAATCAAAGGAGGTTAAGAAAATGTAAGAAAAACCTTAAACAAACCAAAAGAGACAAAAAAAAAGAAGCAATAGAAATAGATTGTCACAGGAAAAAAAAAAGACATCTAGTTATAGAAATCAGACCAAATGGTACAAAAATCCTACTGGCACCATCCAGGCAAATCTGTGTGCTTTTGTTGTTCTATTCAACTGCAGGGGAACAGTTGTCTGAATGCTTGAATGCTAGAATCAATCATGGTTAAGCTGTAGCCCAGTTTGCCGGGTCTGTATTCTGCCAGCCCTCTGAAAGTAGACAGGTCAGGAACTAACTTTCTTTTCCTGAGCCTGTAATCCCTTGCTTAAAGGTGAGGTCAGGGCAACTGAATAGAGCTGAGAATTTACTGGCCAGACGCCCTTCCTGATGCCTATGTGGAGTTCACAGCAAAAAATTTCTCATTGTGCCCTGATGGAGAAACATCTGTCGCTACCTAGGATTGAACTCTCAACTTTCTGAGTGGGAGGCAGGTGTCTTCGCTTCTAGGCCACCGGGCTGCTCAAACATCACAGGCAATTCTTTATTCTCGTGAAGAGAGTTGGATTCCTAGTCTCATCTACCTTGAAGGGCTGATGTGAAGAAAATCACGGTAGGGCAACCTTGAGTTTCTTTCTCACTCCCTACTGAGTCTAGTCTAATTAAGGTTTACGTAACGGTTTTGTCTCCCTTTTAAAAACCCTTTGAGGACAAACAGGATGACAGAATATGACTTTTTAGAAATGAAATAAAGAAAACCCAGCTCCCCAAATGTTAATTTTTTTTTACATCGTAACTAACAACAGAGAGAGAGAGAGAGAGAGAAGAGGAAGAGAAGGAAAGAAAGAAAGAGAGATAGAGAAAGAGTGGGGGGTGGGGGAAACAAAATAAGGAAAACCAAATCAATTAAAAATTAAACGTTCCTTTAGAGAAAGAAGGCAGACATAGATGGCTGTGTGTAATCCCCCTGGTAGAATATTTCTGCGTGACCTCTAATAATTAATATCC
Source organism: Pseudonaja textilis (assembly GCF_900518735.1). The sequence goes on along the minus strand of NW_020769420.1, from coordinate 1,666,866 downwards.
TGACAGCTTGTGGTTAGCATTCACTTACCAAGCAAGACTTCCTCCTTTAGAAGGTAAGGTGTAAGAAAAAGGGAAGATTGGGGAATGTAAGTCCATGGTTAGAGTTTTAAATTACAAGAGAGATTAAAAAAAAAAGAATGAAAATCAAAATTCAATTCTTTCTTTCTTTCTTTCTTTCTTTCTTTCTTTCTTTCTTTCTTTCCCTCTTCCGTTAGACCAATCAAGTATGTGCTTTCTATTTTATTTTTTTTAATGTTCTGTGCTTTTTAAAAAAATCCTCTCAAATTCCTCCAGTCTAATGGATCCCAAGCCATTGATCTTGGGCTCACAGAGAATGCAAAAATTTTAAAAAAAATTGCCCAGGATATCAAAGATTTGAAAACAGAATGACAACACAAAAAGATAGGGTATGTTCGTTCGTTCATTCATTCATTCCATTCATTCATTCATTCATTCATTCACAGAACAGATGCTATTAATTCAACAAACATGGATGCTGCATTTATTTACATGTTAATGTGATAAGATTTCCCTCTCTTGAGAGAACACTTTCCCCTTGCTTTGATTTTAGGATGTGGGTGTACGAGCTTTGAGGGGTTAATTTCACTAAAAAAAGCAGAAGGAAGCCCAGGCAGACAAGACAAATCTGAATGAACAGTCTGTCAGGGCTCTGGCAGTTTCCCCCATTTAAACCATGGGTCCCTAGCCAGATTTTCAAAACTTAAAGAAGATTTATTAGGAGTAAACATGCCGGCACTGCCTGGATGTAGCCGACTCTGAGACACATCATTCATTGTCACTCTTGACCCTGGTTTTCCCCCACTCCCTGGGTGTATCATAATTCATTGTCTCCAATGGGACACATCCATAGCCAGCAGAAACTTCAGTCACCTAGAAACTATCTTTGAAAACATTGATGGAATGCAAGCTGCACACTGCTCCCCCCTCCCTTTCTGCTGGCAACTGTAAAAAGACCACAGAAATATTTTATAAGTTGACCCAGTCTATATTTTCAGCTTGTTGTTTTTTTTTAATTTGCTCTGAACATTTTTCCCAAAGAAGCAGCCGATCGGAAGAGGTTTGCTCGAGCACCATTGCGATGAGGTTTTCAATTAAGCTGAAGAACATTGTTTACTGGACACTGAATGGGCCCTTGGGGAAATAAAGATAAATTTGAGGACTGAGCCAGAGGAAACCAGCTGTCTTGGTGTTCAACGGCATCGCTCTGCCTCTAATGCAGCGTTTCTCAACCTCACGTTTCTCAAATTTAGGCTATGTGGACTTCGACTCCCAGAATTCCCCAGCCAGCAATGCTGGGAGTTGAAATCCACATATGTTAAAGTGTTCCTTCTATCTCAGCGGTTGCCATAAAGAAGGAAGAGCTCTTCTCCAAAGCGCCAGAGAAGGCCGGATAAGAAGCAACGGATGGAAACTAACCAAGGAGAGAAGCAACCTAGAACTACGGAGGAATTTCCTGACTGTGAGAACAATTCACCAGTGGAACAACTTTCCTCCAGAACTTCTGGCTGCTCCAACACTGGAGGTTTTTAAGAAGAGATTGAATAACAACCATTTGTCTGAAGTGGTATAGGGTTTCTTGCCTAAGCAGGGGGTTGGACTAGAAGACCTCCAAGGTCCCTTCTAACTATTTCTATTTCTATTATCCTAGAGGTGGGACAAAGTAATATGAGTCATCCTTTGTCTTGTGAATGATTGACTTCTTCTTCTTCTTCTTCTTCTTCTTCTTCTTCTTCTTCTTCTTCTTCTTCTTCTTCTTCTTCTTCTTCTTCTTCTTCTTCTTCTTCTTCTTCTTC
>NW_020769420.1:1646745-1661516 GCF_900518735.1 Pseudonaja textilis | reverse complement strand
CGAGCAGAAGAGGTACATAAAAACACATCTCACCAAAGATCAAAGCTAGAGGCCACGACTTTCATCAATGCCTCCTCTTTATTATTCACGGTCAAAGAGCGTAAGGCCTCTGTCTTCTATGACCCTCCCCACCTGCCCAAACCCTCCTTTCCTTCCTCACTTCCACCAGACCAGCAAACAAACAAAAATTAGTATATTTCTAATAAAGAACGTGATTTTAAACAGGCTGCCCCTCTAACTAAAACGATGGAGCCTTTCAACGTATCCACCACACACCAGACAAGCCCCTCAAGCCCAAAACTAAGGAGATTTAGTAGACAGGGGGTACTTACAAGTTCAGTGGTGGAGAGGAAGTAATCGTTCTGCAGGGTGCAGCCAAGGAAAGGGCTCCCTGCGTTGTCGGAGCGAGACATTTTCTTCGACGAGTGCCTTGAACGGCCGGGTCTACCTTTACGGCTTTCGTCTTGGAATCTGCTTCTCGGCCTATGCCTGTCAAAATAAAGATGTTTTATTTTTTTCCCTCCCCACGTCGCACAGATATTCTTAAATAGCACTCCCAGAGCCTGTCAAGTTAGCAGTGGCGATAACAAGAATAATAGGGGACTGGAGGCTAAACCAGGCGAAGAACGGTTGCAGGAATTGGGGGTGTTTAGTTCAATGAAAAGAAGGACTAAGGGGGTGATGATAGCCATGTTTCAATATCTCAGGGGCTGCCCCAAAGAAGAGGGAGTCAAGCTATTCTCTAAAGCCCCTGAAGGCGGGACAAGACTCAAAGGATGGAAAGGAGAGAAGCAACTTTAGAATGAAGGAGAAATGTCCTGACAGTGAAAACAATTAATCAGTGGAATGACTTGCCTCTGGGTGCCCCATCACTGGAGGTTTCTAAGGCTCCCCCTCCCACAGGGGGGTTGGTGCTAATCTCCATGACAAAGCCAAAGAGCCAGCGATGCCCGAAGACGTCTCCGTGGTCATGTGGCTGGCATGACTCAACATCGAAGGCGCACGGAACGCTGTGACCTTCCCACCAAAGGGGTCCCTATTTTTTCTACTTGCATTTTTTACATGCTTTCGAACTGCTAGGTTGGCAGAAGCTGGGACAAGGAACGGGAGCTCACTCCGTGACGCGGCGCTAGGGATTCGAACCACTGCCAACCTTTCTGATTGACAAGCTCAGCATCTTAGCCACCGAGCCACCGCGTCCCTATTCTGTAATTCCATGTCATTTCACGAAAACTGTCATTTATTCCAAGGTTGAAACTCCTTGGATGAGATCTGGAAGGAGAGATTAATGTCTACAGCTTTTCAGCTCTTCTTGGCTAGCTCAGTCTTGGTTGAATTCTCCTAATAAGTTGACACGGAATGGCTAATAATGAACTATATTTATTGTGACACCGCAAACAGGAATCACTTCCAATCGTAGGTTGTCTTCTGGTGATTACAGCTGCCACCTTCCCCCATGATTAACATTTTCAGCAATATCGCCACCGGAATCTGTCATTCCTAATGGCTCTTCCAATGGTCTGATGAGTTTGCCATCTCATGAGAATTATAGTTTTGTTTTTCTTGAAAAATTCACAAGGTTGCACAAGGCAGAGCGATAGAGCCCCCAGATCAAAAATGACAACAACTGTTGACACGGTAGCTTTGCTCGGAGGTAAATTTAGCATTAAAAAACAGAACCCTCAATGAATCTTGAGTCAGTTTCGACATTTTGAACAATATTCAGGGTGGAGAAATATTGAATTTCCCCAGAATTAATCTGAGTCCAGTTAAAAAGACTTAGGAGGAAAACCTTTTCACCGTTTTCCTACTAAATCTTGTTCACTGGGCTCGAAGAGATTGCAAAGATCGCTTGGAGGTCGGAGTTACTTTCAGGATAATCTACTGGATCCCCTGCATGGATTGTCCCTATGACTGTATAGGACAGATGGGGAGGAAGCTAACCTCCAGATCACAAGAATACAAACAAACAGTCAGGTGAGGAGACCTGAATCCATTGGTAGCCTCACATTGCAATGAACAAGGACACACATCCAATTTCGCAGCTATTAAGCTTGTTGGACGAGCAGGCTCAAAAACAGCCAGGGAAGTGATTGAAGCCTGGAAAACAGGGCCCTCATCAATCAACAAGAATGCTGGTTTACCACCAACTTATCGTGTACTTAGGAAGTGAGGACTTGGCAGCACAAGGAAACAACAGACAATGACTTAATAGCCAGCCATCAACACTCCAAATCAACAACTAAAAAGCCACAGCTGACAGGGAGTGGGAGTGTGGCTCCATTGGCTGTGGAGGAAACTGGGGAAGGGCAAAGTCCGGCTGGGCAGAGCAGGGGAGAGGTAGAACAAGGGAGAGGGAGTTTAGAGGAAGACCCCAGGCCCATCCCCTCATCATCCTAGGCTACACAGCAGGAACGGAGAAGAGAGCAATGTGAGTTGGGTGGCTTACGGGGGAGGAAAGGGCCCTGATTCCCTTCATTTGCTGCAGCTGGGAACACAATGCATATAAAAAAAAGGAAGTTGTGGGCAGCAGGCTTTTGGGAGCAAATGTGACTTTATCCTGTGTTGTCGTTGCTTATCTGTGTTCCTGGCAACTTCCCAACTGTGTGAGTTTTGCCATGCTTCCAAGTCTGAAATTCTTGCTCCTGCCCTGCCAAACTAAATACTTCAGTTTGGCTTGTTTGGACTTTAAGTTACAGTTTGTGTTGCTCATGTTTTGGACTGAATTCTCTGCAAGCCAAAGGCTGTTCCTGGGAGAGTTTTCCTCCAGCCCGAAGGTAACTTGGACATTGGGGGCAAAGTTGGAGATAATAAAGGGACTCCTATTGATTATCTGACTGCGTTGCCTTTGTGCCATGCGAGCTTTCGGATCGGAAGACTGGGTCGCTGACCAACCCATATTGGATCCTGCAACATTATCTGGGGACACCTATATTTACCTTCATTCATCAAAGAGATTCATTGACAGCAGAATAATTCTGGGAAGTATTTTTTTTTCACTCTTCCGTAAAACACCTATATATAGGCACTTCAAAGCAACTCGGTTCTCTTTTCCTTTCTTCCCCTTTTATAGTTCTTCTTTTTTTGTGAAGTTTCTTACTCTTCCCTCCCCTCTGCTCATCTACTTCCCACACGGTGGTTGAACTAAATAAAGCTTTTTGAGTACTAGCTGACTTTGCAAAACAAGGAGAATGAAGTTAGAGAATCACGGAAACCTTGAAGGTTGCTTACCGGCTTCCGTAGCTCTCCGATGGAGAATTGGTGCTGCTGTCCGAACTAGAATGGTAATGACGGCGCCTAGATTTTTGTGGATGGCTACGAGAGCTTTTGAGAGAAGAAAGCAAGGGAATAAAATGTGTTTTATTCGCAGGAACAAAGAAATTTCGGCTCTTAACATTAAAGGCATCCAATCTTGTTAAGGAACTGCTAAAAGTTAAACTTGCAAACCGTTAAATTCATAGTTCTCTATATAGACCAAACAGGGTCTCCTAGAAAGTTTTCAATGTTTTAGAACACAGAATAAGGGAACTTGGAGGTCTTCTAGTCCAACCCTTTTCTTGCTCAAGATTTTCTTGAAAACCTCCAGTCCAGGGCTGGAGCACCCACGACTTCTGGAGGTAAACTGTCCTGCGGATTGATTGTAAATGGGTAACTTAATTGTAATTCCGTAAATACTGTGAGTCCATATCACACAATCCTAAAATTAGAAGAAGCCACTTAAGCAATCAACTCCAACCATCTTGCTCACCGAGAAATCCAATTTAAACCGTGTCTTCAGGAACACGGCCTCATTATTTCCCCAAAGAATACAGAAAAATATCCTCAACGTCCAAGCGGCGGCAAGTACAGAAATCAATAAAACATGTCCAAATAGCACACCTGTGTCAAAGCTGCCAGTTACATGGCAAGAATTGCAACCACGTCATGATGACATGTGTTGACACCGCAGGGTAGGACAAGAAGCAACAGATGGAAACTTCTCAAGAAGAAATCCAACCAAGAACGAAGGAGAAATTTCCTAACAGTGGGAGGGATTGATCACTGATTAATAATCAGTGGAACAACATGGAAAGTTGTGGCTGCTCCATCACTAGAGGTTTTTGCCTAAGCAGGGGGTTGGACTAAGTGACCTCCACCTCTCTTATTTTATTATTCTATTTAATGAGAGATTGGACAGTCATTTGACCAGGATGGTATATAGGCTCTCCTGCTTGAGACTACGTGACCTCTTAGATACCTTCCAGAGCTATGATTCTATGTTCTTTAGTATAAATATTCCTTATTAATCTCTATATATATAAAAGCAAAAGACCACCCACGCATTATCCCAAAATCTCCAGGACCGTAAAGCCTACAAACTTGAAATCTGACATGTATGTTCCTCATGGCTTCTAGGGGCTCACTAAGAAAGGATTTTTCCAAATGACCATCAGAGCATTAGGATATCCTATATTATTGTAATTAACATGCTCTGATGCTAAAGAGTTCTGCTCCCCCTCACCACCTGAAAAGAAATCTCTTCCAAATGCAAAACACAAGCAGAGGAGATGAGTTTTAGTTTCACAGCACCAAGCAGCTTTAGTACAGAACAGTTGAGCTAAGCCACGCCCAGGCTCCTTGCTGCCTCCCTTCTTGCTCACACAGCAAACACTGCTTCAGTTTCCAAACAGCCCTCAACTCTCACACGCTGACAGGACGCTAGCCAGATGAATACCGATGGATGCTGGTAGGCAGAGGCAGAATTCCCTCCCTTATTTTCCTCCCTAAAAACTAAGCCCCACCACATAGTTTTGTAGCGAAGCACGGGGATCGCGCTAGTATATGATAATATCCTTTATTCGATGCAGCGTCATTTGATGCAGCAGAAAAAAATGTTGCCCTTGGGGAAACTTACAGAGAAAAGCTTAACTCTTTTCCTTTTGATGGATAAAAAGTGGGCCGTATTTTATAACGCTCCACGGGCAGCTCGCAAAGGGCCGTAGCGGGGCAGCTCTCATGTGGTGAGAATTGGGCAGTAGTTGCTGCCCAATTCTCATCCCATCTCCACGGGGTTCTTGACGTGGAACCAACACGGCGAACTTAAGCAGGAGAGGAAGAGGAGAAACAACGAACACCCACAAATCTCTTCCTTTTAACAGCCAAGAGGTCCTTCTTGCCTTTGTTCAGCAGCTAAGCCGAAAGAGAGCCACCGTTATACCATCATTTCACAACTTGTGCTGAGCTTGGGCAGGGGGTTGGACTAGAGGGCCTCCAGGGTTCCTTCCAAGTCTGTTAATCTGTTATTCTAAACAAGCCTCCCGCTCTCCCCACCGTGGGTGTCAGTTTAGCCTACCCGACGGATGCCCGCCGAGCCGGAACTTACTGCTTCTTGTGTTTCCTTCCCTCCTTCCTCTTCCTCTTGGGGCTGGAGGAACTAAATAAGAAAGAGACTGATTACTTGGCTGCCTCGTCCGTCTCTCAGAGGCCCCCCGGAGCGAGCAGATCGGTCCGAAGGTCATTCGGTTTGTTCCCGAGGCTTTTAAAGGAGAGATTGGATAACCATTGGTCTGAAAGAGTATAGGGCTTCCTGCCTAAGCACAGGGGGTTGGGCTAGAAGACCTCCAGGGTCCCTTTTGACTATTCTATTCTATTCTATTCTATTCTATTCTATTCTATTCTATTCTACTCTCCTCTCCTCTCCTCTCCTCTCCTCTCTTCTCTTCTCTTCTCTTCTCTTCTCTTCTCTTCTCTTCTCTTCTCTTCTCTTCCATTCCATTCCATTCCATTCCATTTTCTATTCTATTCTATTCTATTCTATTCTATTCTATTCTATTCTATTCTATTCTATTCTATTCTATTCTACTCCACTCTATTCTAATTTCTTATTCTATTCTATTATTTCTTATTCTATTCTATTTCATTCCATTTCATTCCATTCTATTCTCCTTCCTTCTTTCCTCCTCTTTCTCCTTCTCCTTCTCTTTCTCTTCTCTTCTCTTCTTTCTCTCCTCTCCATTCCATTCCATTCTCTTTCCTTCTCCTTCTCCTTCTCCTTCTCCTTCTCCTTCTCCTTCTCCTTCTCCTTCTCCTTCTCTCCTCTCCTCTCCTCTCCTCTCCTCTCCGTTCTGTTCCGTTCCGTTCCGTTCCGTTCCGTTCCATTCCATTCCATTCCATTCCATTCCATTCCAGTCCATTCCATTCCATTCCATTCCATTCCATTCCATTCCATTCTATTCTATTCTATTCTATTCTATTCTATTCTATTTCTATATTTCTCTTCTCTTCTATTCCTATTCTATTTCTACTCGACTCTGCTCTGCTCTGCTCTTCTCTATTGTCAAGAAATCTGGAACTCAGGCAGTTCGAATGAATCCAGGTACATTACATGCTAATGCTCTCTATAGGTAGTCCTTGACTTATGGCTGCAATTGAGCCCAAAATTTCCATGGCTAAGAGAGGCAGTGGGTAAACAAATTTTGCCCCGTTCTAAGGATCTTTCTTGCCACAGGTAAATCATTGTGGTTGTTAAGTTAGTAACATGGTTTGTTAAGTGAATCTTCTCCTGCTGCCTTTTTTCTTCCTCTTCCTCCCTTTCCTCCTCCCAACCCCCCACTGCCTTCTAGCACTAGTGATGTTCCCTAGTTGGGTAATGAAATGTCTGCAAGAAAACCACCCAGCTCAGAGAGCACCAAGGACCCCACAGTCCTCCTCCTCCTCCCTGCAAACCCTCCTCCCTTCTAGCACTGATGATGTTACCTAGGTCGGTAATGAAACCCCTGCAAGAAAACTACCAAGCTCAGGGGGCACCAAGGACTCCTCATTTCAACCCCGAGCTACACATATTCTCTTTTAAAATAAGGATATTTCAGCATCAAGAAATGTCACATGGAACGTTTTCATAGCTCTAGGGCTCATGCTGGCAAAGAATTGCTCTCACTGAGCAATTCTCACTGGAAAAAGTAGTTTAATCTACGATGCTAGGATTACGTTGCGGAGGCAGGGATCAAAGCCAGCTCCATCCTTACCTGTGTCTTTTCTTCTTTGAAGAAATCCTGCAAAAGACACACATATAAATACATTTAAGCTTGCACACTGGGAGATCAAGTGCAGGCCGATTGCAAGAGTCAGCGACTATTTTGATCAAAACAGGTTTTAAATAAGAGTAAGGAAGATGCTATTTCAAACGCTCAGAACTGCGCGTCCGTGGAACATCCGCGTGAAATCACCCCGGTAAAAATGTGACTTTCAAAACAATAGAAAGCAGAAGCAGATATGCCCCAGGTTCGTCCTCAATGTATGACCACAATTGAAACCAGATTTTCTGTTGCTAAACAAAGTGTTCGTTATGTGCCTTATGCCTGATTTTATTTTACCTTAAATAAAACCTTTAATAAATAGAATTCTTTATTGGCCAAGTGTGATTGGACACACAAGGAATTAGTCTCCGGTGCATCAGCTCTCCAAGTGATAAATCATGATCATAATCATAAAATACATTCATCATAAGTCAACCAACTTCTGCCTCTGGAACACCGGATCTGCCCTTCATTGCTGGGTTTGCAAAACCCCCAAATTACGTTGAAGGAAAGTCCAGATGGATCTATTCCAGGAAAAATTAACGCCCAGTAAAAAAAAAATGTACCTGTTTCTTTTCCTTTTCTTTGAGTTCTTCTTTTTCTTCTTCTTCTTTGGAGGAGAAACACTGTAGGATGGAGATCTAAGAAGAAGTTGAGAGAAGTTCTGTTTACTCGGATTAAGCGTGCCAGAGGGATTTGCAATTTTGAAGTTGATGAAAAGAATCGTGTGCTTTGGTTCTTTTTCTTTTTCCTATTAGAGTTTATTGTATGTTAAAATACACATGCAAACAAAAATTAAGAAAGAAAAAAAGGAAGGAAGGAAGGAAGAAAGGAAGGATGGAAAAAAAGAAATGGGAAGAAAGGAAAGAAGGAACAAGATGGGAAAGGAAAGAGAAGGAAGGAAGGAAGCAGGAAGGAAAGAAGAAGGTGAGAACAGGAAAGGGAAAGGGAAAGAGAAGGAAGAAAGGAAACAGGAAGTAAAGAAGGAAGAAGATGAGAAAGGGAAAAGGAAAGAGAACGAAGGAAGGAAACAGGAAGTAAAGGGAAGGAAAGAAGGAAGAAGATGGGAAAGGAAAAGGGAAATAGTGGAGAAGGAAAGAAATTTCTTTTTCATATCTTAGTTTTTCTTCTTAATGTCTTGTTTGTTCTGTTTTTTCTTCTTTTGTCCCTTTTTAAAAAAAACACGTCGGTATTTTGTATTTTAACCTTTTTGGAATCAGCTAAAATTTGAGAAGAAGGGGATTATGACCCAGTCCCAACACCTGCAGTTTTGAAGAAGAGACTGGATAGCCCCTTGTCTGAAATGGTCTAGAGTCACCTGCTCGAGCAGGGGGTTGACTAGAAGACCTCCAAGGTCCCTTCCAACTCCATTCCGATTGTTTGATTGGAAGGTCTTCCAGGGAAAACAAAGGGACTTTTAACTAAAGACTTTAACTTTAACTATTTAGGACTATTGACTGACGGTCCTTCCGCTTACCTCCTCCTTTTCTTTCTTGTTGATTTTTTCTTTTTTTTCTTCCCCTTGGAGGGAGGTGGGGGAGACTCAGCCACCCAAGATGGACTGTGGAGAACAATAAAAACAACAATAAAAACAACAACAATAATAACAACAACAACAACAACATTGTTTCTAGGTGTTATCTCTAGACCCATTTGCCATCACTCGGACAATTCTCCACATCTGATTGTCTCTGCCTGGTAGCTTTATATAGTGGCAGATCCATAACATAAGCAAACCTTTAATTGCCACGTTCTGGATAATTTAGTCCTGCCTGAAATTAAGTGTCTTTTGGAAGGATTAATTGCAGATATAACGAGGAAGTTACTGTATGTTAGCTCATTTAGCACTCAAATACACATTTATCGAGGTTAACAACTCCGTAATAGATTTCTACATTTGGCTTACTTTCAGTGAGTTTTGAGAATAAGTTAGTCAGAGTTCGACTTTTGGAGGTGCTAGGTAGGACGGCCAGTTAAGATTTTTTCAAAATAAACGAATAAATAAATAAATCTGAAAAATATATACTTAAGAGCTGTTGATGATTAAAATAATGACATTCAATGACATATTGGCTTGGGGGGGGGGGCAAAAAAAGAAAGGACAAGCTTGAGCAGATCTGTGGGACTGGAATTAAGTGGGATGATTAGATCTTCAGATTAACAGAGTTGGAAGGGACCTTGTAGGTCATCTAGTCCATCCTCCCACCCAAACAGGAGACCCCGCACCATTTCTGACAAACGGCAGTCCAGTCTCTTCTTGAAAGTCTCAAGTGATGATGCTCCCACAACTTCCAAAGGCAACTTCTGTTCCAGGGGTTGATTGTTCTCCCTGTCAGATAATTTATCCTTATTTCCAGATTGAATCTCTCCTTGTTGAGTTTCCATCCGTTATTCCTTGTCTGGCCTTCAGGTGCTTTGGGAAATAGCTTGACCCCTTACTCCTCTCTGTGGCAGCCCCTCAAATATTGGAATATTGTTATCATGTCCTTCTCTTCACTTAGCCAGGCCCAGTTCCTGCAACCTTCGTATGTTTTAGCCTCCAGTCCCCTCATCATCCTGGTTGCTCTTCTCTGTACTTTTTCTAGAGTCTCAACATCTTTTTCTATAGTGTGATGACCAAAACTCAATGCAGTACTCTAGGTGTGGTCTTACTAAGGCTTTATAGAGTGGTATTAATACCACCCTTGATCTCTATTGTATCCCTCTGTTAATGCAACTTAGGAATGCATTGGCTTTTTGGGCTGCCGCCACACACTGCTGGCTCATGGGAGCAAAGATCATTCAGGTAAATGCACCTGTCCCCCATGGCAAGCCATTTTGTGAGTGCCCCCCCCAATACCTAACATGATTATCAACTAAGATGGCATGGTATAAAGCCAGACAGAAAGCTGCGGGTGCTATCGGATGCATCAAGATAAAAAAATCATTTTTCATTTTTTTTCAGAGGACAATTTTGGGCATTTGATGTCCTCAGAAGATGGTCGGACTTTGATTCTTTCCGACGGCACTTGAAGACGGTTTGAAAAGGAGAGACACAGAGAGAGAGAGAGAGAGAGAGAGAGAGAGAGAGAGAGAGAGAGAGAGAGGAGAGAGACCTAAAAGTCAGAGATTTAAAGCCAGGTAGCTTCCTCTCTGTTCTCTTTTTTCGCTTTTCCCCTTCCAGCAGATAACGATAAATGGAAAAAAAAAAATCTCCTTAATTCCAGGATTGGGTTCAAGCAAACCTTGATTTCTCCGACTTGAAAGCAAAGGAGGCAAAAAGATTGTCAGAGGGAAAGCAGAAGGAAAGAAAAGAGAGGGAGGATGAAAAGAAAGAGGCGATGAACTTGCCAAGTGCTTTTTTTATTTTTAAAAAATCATATTTCCATTTAAGAAATGGCTTGGCCTCCAGGAGATTTTTTAAAAAAGAGATGTTTTACAGATGGCATCTTCTGCCAGAAAGGCTTTCCAAAATGTTCAAAAGTCTATCTCCAAGTTGTTGGAAGTGCAAAGATGTATCAGGCACATTTTTTTCCCACATGCGGTAGATTTGCAATGCTGCAAATATATATATATGGGACAGTGTAGTCCATTTAAGCCAGAATTTTTTTCTCCTAGGAATAATACCAGAAGGATACAGGAAGGATTTAATTTATCTAATAGTACATGTGTTGATGGCAGCTAGAATAATATAGGTGCAATTCTGGAAGAAGGAAAACGTATAGCCAGAAACGGATATAATAAGGAAAATTATGGCCTGTGAAGAATTGGAAAGGTTAAATCTAGAATTAAAAAAAACAAACAAGGGTGAATCTGAGTACTATGAAATGTGGAATAAATTCTATCAGTGGTTGCATAGAAGAAGGTAAGGTCAGAATATGAGTAATTATGATGATTAAAATAATTTATAAACAATGTGTCAAACAAGAGGATTGCAAATATAACACACACACACACATATATATATACACACACAATTGTATTGCCAGAACGGCTGCACTGTGGTGTATTATTAGAATTTTTTAGAAAAAGGTTGAGTGAACCCCAAATTGATCTTTTCTGACTGTCTTTCCGTGATGGCTAGGTATCAAGAGATACTCATTGTGTTCTACACCCACCAAGCCACGACCACAGAACTTCAGGGGTCATGGGTTCGCCATTTAAAACCTTCCCAGTCAGCTTCCGGCAAGCAAAGTCAATGGATTCGCTTAAGGACCAGGATTCACTTAACAACTACAGTGGTTCGCTTAACATCCATGGCAAAAGGGTCATAAAACTGGGCACAACTCACCGAAACCCTTTGCTGAACCCCCTGCAGACCTTTGGGTCTCAATTGTGGTTGCGTGGACTACTTAAGACTATACAAACTGGATTTAGGAATTCCAGTTGCAGGAATTGGGTATGTCTAGTCTAATGAAAAGAAAGATTAGCGGGTGACGTGATAGCAGTCTTCCAATATTTAGATTAGATTAGATTCAACTTTATTGTCATTGCCATGGATACAGGCAACGAAATGCAGTTAGCATCCAACCAGAAGTGCAAAACAACAGTAAAATATAAATATATGTATGCAAATATGCAAGGCATCTATGAATATGTCAGTGGAAAACGCAACAAAATGTACGTACACGAGCACAGAAGGGTAAGTGTGACTGCACATATTTGAACATATACAACTGTACAAAATGTTTATGGACGCACTGAATATAAATACAAATGCACAGAGAATTATACACAATACACCATACATCCAAAATACATCATTTGAGGGGCTGCCCCAAAGAAGAGGAGAGTCAAGCTCTTCTCCAAAGCAGCAGAAGGCAGGACAAGAAGCAACGGATGGAAACTCATCAAGGAGAGCAGCAACCTCTGGAATTAAGGAGAAACTTCCTAACAGTGAGGACCATTAACCAGGGGAACAACTTGCCACCAGAAGTTTGTGGGTGTTCCATCACTGGAGGATTTTGAGAAGAGACTGGACAGCCACTTGTCAGGAATGGTATATAGGGTGAGTAGGACCTCCAAGGTCCCTTCCAGCTTTATTTTGATTGATTGATTGATTGATTGATTGATTGATTGATTGATAGGCATGTCCACCCATTGCAGTGCTCAGCTGAAATGCCATTTAGCAGGGAACTAAAGAGACTCGGTTCTTACCTGCATGATTTGTGTATCTTGGCTTCCAAGCTGTGTTTCTGCCTACCACAACCATTGATGTTGGTGGTCTCTTGAGCTGGGTGTGGCTCTTCGGAAGGGGTGACTTCCGTTGGAAGAGGCAGGCAGCTGGGGACATCCGTGCTAAAATAGGAAGACAGACAATAACTTTTATTTATTTTTTATTTTTATTTTAAAAATGTTCTTGTTTTACTCTGTCTTCCTTCCCAAGGTGGATCAGACAGGAAACAAAAGCCAGATACGCTCATTCTACTTTATTGTAAAGCTACATTAAGGGAATTTCCCCACCATCTCAATCCATCAGAATAAAGTTTGGAAGGGACCTTAGAGGTCTTCTAGTCCAACCCCCCTGCTCAAGCAGGAGACCCTAGACCAGGGGTCTCCAAACTTGACAGCTTTAAGACTTGTGGACTTCAACTCCCAGAATCCCTCCTCCTCCAGTCGTGTGAACTCAGGAATTCTGGGCGTTGAAGTCCACAAGTCTTAAACTTTGCCAAGTTTGAAGATCCTTGCCCTATACCATTCCAGACAAATGACTGCCCAGTGTCTTCTTAAACACCTCCAGGATTTTTAAAATTTTTATTGAAAATTCAGGTTTAATTTGAATGCGGTGATCTTTTGACATATATCAGTAGTCTTTACCTTATTATAATATCAGGATGTCATCAAACAATATAGCATACACACACACACACACACACATATTTATATACATCTTTACATTATAATTCTTCATATTCACTTCCATCTTAGGCATTTTATTGTAGTACAAACTCTTTTGATTTCTATTTTACCTTTTTTTTTTTTACTTCCTTTCATATCCCTCCAATTATAAATGTTTCCCCATATTTCATAGAATTCTGAAGTATCTCGTTCCTTCAGTTCTAATGTTAAACTATCTAGCTCAGCACAATATAGATTTTTTTATTATTATTATTTCATCATTGAGGTATAAGGTATTTCTTTTAATTTCCATGTTTGGGCAACCAATAGTCTTATGGCTGTGATAATATGTATAATTAAATACGTATCTGAAGCAGAAAACCTCCCGTTTTTAAGCACCCACAATTTCTGGTGGCAAGTCGTTCCACTGGCTAATTGTTCTTACTGTTAGGAAACTCCTTCTTAATTCCAGGAGGAATTAAGCAATCCTTAATTGCTTCTCTCATTAGTTAGTTTCCATCCCTTGTTTCTTGCCTCGCCTTCGGTTGCTTTGGAAAATAAGTTGACCTCCACATTTTTTGCGGCAGCCCCTCAAATACTGGAAGACTGCTATCATGTCTGCCTTAGTCCTTGTTTTCTCTAGACTAGCCCAACCCAAATCCTGCAAGCACTCTTCATATGTTTCAGTCTCCAGGCCTTTAATCATCTTTAATTGCATCTACTTTTACAGCCCCAAAGGGAGAATCCTTCCTAAAACACTAGCTTGGCCCGTTATGCAGCTGTGGGCTAAGCTATCTCTTATTTAACTGGTCCCTAGACAGCCAGCAAGGTCATTCTCACATACCATTATACTGCCTTTCAATCTTTGCAAACTGGGAGAATTGTAAATAGCTCCCATTTCCCTTTCTGATTCTGCTCTGTTGTTTTGGCATTTGTGGCACGCACACAAAACCACAGAGACAGCCATTGCTCCTTGACCTTTGGCGCTAATGATGCAATAATCATAAATTAAAGAATAAATGAATCGCAGTGAATTAAAGAATAACAACCTGCCCTTTACACACACACACACACACACACACACACACACACACACACACAAACACACAGAGTCAGCTACCTGGAATTGCTCTGCCAAAGGGTAGAACCCGGGGAACTACCGCAACAGGGTGGAAATTTGCAGCGTGGGTGCAAAGTTATGGGTCAGCTGTCAAAACCTTTCCAAATATTACCTCTGAATTATTAAAACAAAATTGCTAAAACTGTGAGGAAAGGCCTCTTGTCTGCGATGCAGAATTACTTTGTTTGTCTTAGATCGCATTTAAAAGGTAAAACGAAACCACATCACGTTTAATATTTCGCCTGGTCCCAAGTCTTGTGTGAGTGAGTGTGTGTATCTCCACTTATGAACGATGTTATATCTGGAGAATTCTGGACGTCCCAAAAGAAGGACTCAGATGCAGAGGTTGGCTTTTTATTTTGGCCGTATCAAAACTGAGTTGTCCAGCTTCCTTTCATGGGTAGCCCACACTGAGTAGTTGTAATTGAGGGTCCTGCTCGTGGCTCGTGGAGGGAAAGGAAGCCAAATTAGACCACGGACACTCTTTCAAAATACGGAATGGCACCGAGCGAATAAAATCCGCTGGTTGAGCCTATTCCCCAGGTTTCCATCCAAAGGCTTTCAATCTGCCTCATATCCTTGCATGGAAGAAATGGGCCCCATTCTTTGATGAACGTTTCCTGTGGAGAGCTTTCTGATAATCCTTTCCTTTAAGATTAGAATAAGGCTAGCCGCGGAGGTTTTTCCAGCAATGGAAAATAGAGTCTGCAAGAGAAAGGGAGGGAGGGAGGAAGGAAAGAAGGAAGGAGGGAAGGATATGAAGAAGGGTGGAGGAGAGG
>NW_020769420.1:1630592-1646735 GCF_900518735.1 Pseudonaja textilis | reverse complement strand
GAGGAATTAAGGAAGGGTATGAAGAAGGGTGGAGAAAGGGAGGGAGGAAAGAAAAGATGAAGGAGGGAGGAAGAGGAGGAGAATGAGTGAGGAGTGAGTGAGTGGATGAGTAAAGGAGGAAGGAAGGAGATGAGGGAGGGAGGAAGGAAGGGGGATAACAGTGGGACAGGGAGAGAGGGACGGAAGGAAGGAAGAAAGAAAAGAAAGGAAAGAACAAAGAAAGGAAGGGGGGAGAGAAGGAGGGAATGAATGTATGAGGAAGGGAAGAAGGAAGGAGATGAAGGAGGGCAGAAGCAGGGTGGAAGGGAGGAAGGAAGGAAAGAGAACATCCATCAAAGCACTAACCCAAAGGATTACAAGCATCTATAGTTCAATGAAAATGTATAGCGCTGAAATCAAGGTAGCCTGGAGTGGATTGGAGGTAGTTTATTTCCATTAAAATTGCTCCCAAGGCAAGGATAAAAATTCACAGATGGTAAGAGAGCTGTAGCGCTCTTATTCCAAGACCAGGTATAAATTAGCTCCAGTAGCACAAACTGCATCAAAAGAAATCTAAAAACTACAACATGAACGGTGGTTGGTTTTATTTTAGACATGGGAATGTTGTGCAAATACAATCGCGGTTAGCACTTCAAGGTAGACCAGGCTAGGAAACCAAAATTATGAAAGCTGATACTGCTTTTATTATAGGATTAAGGTAACATAATGTTGCAAGTCTAAATGCAATCTTATTTATCCTCTCCTTCTTTTCATCTTCATGAGAACAAGGGAGGATCAAAACGGAGGTGTTTTCACAAATTTTCATTTCTACTTTGGATTTCGATTGATCTGGCTATTGTCTCTTCCTCCCATTTCTCAAGGTTATTTTTATTAGGTCCATCAAGTGCCATTTCTAAACCACACTTTGAGGCTTAGCACATAGGGTGAACCCAGAAAATTATGAGTTCTTGAATAAACCAGGATTCAACAAGCCACGACTTCGAGCGAGTTGAGAACCTAGCCAATATGTTCCTTTCCTTGCCCCTAAAACTCATAAGGTAATGAGCAAACTGTCAATTTTAGAAAGCTGAACGACCAAAAGAGACATGGATATTTTTAGGGGATGTCCAAAATGACAGCTCGGTCTACATTTCGAGTTAGAAGATGCACTCACAGCACCTTAACCTAATCTTTAACCAGAGATTCCTGAGTTAATCCAATTTTCTGGATCTTCTTATCCCAGTGAACAGCTCAACCAGTTACACATTCAGCTTACGGGGACAGCTTACAAAATGGGGGTGTGTGGATCAGGCATAATCTTTATCAAACATTGTACCCTAGGATTCAATTTAGGAAGCAGGACTCCAAGAAACTTCAAGCAGGCATGTCAATTACAAGATCCCTTTTATCCAGCCATTGATAAAACAAATCCCAAGTTCGAAAATATTCAGTGTCTTCCTTTTTCTTTTTTCTTCAGCGTTAATCTTGTCCATTTCTGCACAGTCCAATATTTTTTAAATTACATCTTCTTCCCTAGGTCTTTTTTCACATTCCCAGTGTTGTGCAAATACAATTCTTGCTGCTGTTAAAACGTGCAATGTCAAATATACATTCCCTCTATCATATTTTTCTGGTATTACGTCTAACAAAAATAATTCCTGTTTACAATCTATATGCTGTCTTAATGCTTTTTCTAACCGAGTGTGCACTTTCATCAATTATTATTATTATTATTATTTTTGCTTTTGGACACATCCGCCACAAGTGATAATATGTGCCCGGTTTTTGATTACATTCCCAACATTTGGTAGACATATTTTTAAACATTTTATACACGTGGCACCTAATTCTTTTTTTTTTTAGACTAGCCAAACCCAAATCCTTCAGCCATCCTTCATAAGTTTTAGTCTCCAGGTTTTTGATCATCTTAGTTGCCCTTCTCTGAATTTTTTCCCCAAAGTCTTAACATCTTTATTGCAGTACGGTGACCAAAACTGGTTGCAATATTCCAAGTGTGACCTTACTTTGCAAAGCAGTACTAATATTTCAGTTGGGGAGATGAAGAAACAAGAATCAGTCGGGACCATAGTCAGCTCAAAATTATGAATTTGGGGATGAATAGATTATTACAATGTATGGGATAAGTGTTATGGTTGGTTAGAAAAGAAGACAATAAGAAATGATTAAATCTATATATAGAATATATAGAGAATATAAAAATGCACTATTTTTATATGTGATTTAGCAATGTATGACAAATATGTGAGTTAGGAGGATTGTACCATGTTCAATGTTTTTAATGTTTGTTTTTTGTTTGTGTTTGTGTTTGTTTGTTTAATAAAATGTATTTAAATATTAAAAAAAAAGATTATGAGCTTGGGAAGTGCCTCCACCAGGTTCTGAAGCTACTTTGGCCTTTGACTTACGCCCAACAATTGAGCTCAACTGAACCGTTATAAGTCGGGAGCTTCTTGTAGTTAAAACTGTCCCCTATGAATATAGTGATTGTAGATATATGCAAGGCGTGTTTGAAATGCCTTCCCCGAACGACGTTTTAAACATATGCTTTAAGTTATAATAAATCTGTGAAACTAGCAAACTGTTTTGCATAACTGCCAATTAGGTATTTCCGATTGCTGGAATCGTGGTACGATAACCCAGGGATTCTAGGCAGTGTTTCCAAGACAGCATTTGGATATGTTTAAAAAGAAATTAGAGCAAGAAGGAAAAAAATAAAATAAAGTCTAAACGCCTTGGCACTATTTTTACAACATTCTAAACTGTAACTGTTTGGCTTCCATCTCTCGCATCTCACAATTGTAACTATGGTATCACCCACAAGATTGGAAAATGAAGTGGCCTAGGTTCTCCTGCTTGAGTAAGGGGCTGGACGAGAAGACCTCCAAGGGCCTTTCCAACTCATGCTAGTCTAGTCTAGCCTTGTCTAGTCCAGTCCATCTCTCCTCTCCTCTCTTCCATTCTCTTCCCTTCTCTTCCCCTCCCCTCTCCTCTCCTCTCTTCCATTCTCTTCTCTTCCCCTCCCCTCCTCTCTCCTCCCCTCTCCTCTTCTCCCTTCCCTTCTCCTCTCCTCTCTTCCATTCTCTTCTCTTCCCTTCTCCTCTCCTCTCCTCTCTTCCCTTCCCTTCCTTTCCCTTCTCTTCCCTTCTCTCCTCTCCTCTCCTCTCCTCCCTTCCCTTCCAGTTCATTTAGTGACCGTTCAAACAGCACTGAGAAATGTGACCGATGAACATTTTTCACGCTAATGACCATTGCGGCCTCCCTACGGTCACATGATCCAAATTCAGATGCTTGGCAACTGACTCACGTTTATGACGATTGCAGTGTCCTGGGCTCACTTGATCCCCTTTTGCGGCTTTCCAACGAGCAAAGTCAACAGGGAAGCCAGATTCACTTAACGACCATGTAGCTAACTTAACCCCTGCAGGGATCCACTTAATAACGGTGGCAAGGACAGTCATAAAATGGAGCAAGACTCACCTAACCAATGCCTCGCTTAACAACAGAAACGTTGGGCTCCATTGCAGACGTAAGTTGAGGACTATCCACAACAACTTTGCGCCGGCTGGTTCAACATTATGCAGCGAATGTCCTTGCCTGAGCAATTCTTTGATCTTAATCCAGCATTTTAGCTCTTACAAGCTGTATTGACTTTTCTGTCCACGTTTTTTAAAAACAAAAAACCAAAAATCAAAGCAGGAAAGTAGATTATTGCTGAAGAGACAAGAATTCCAGCAACTAAATAACTTCATTTAAAAGCCAATACACCCCCATGTCTGTTCTAGTTGAGACTTTCTAATTTTATTTCCTTTTAAAATCAAGCAAGGAGGCCTTTTCTCTAATAATGTCCTGATATTTGAAAGGCGGCTACAAACAAGAGGAGGTCAACCTCTTTTCAATTCAATTGCATTTATTACAGTCATAGACCAGAGACCAGAACTAATAAAAACACTCCGTAAATATACCATTAAAAATTCTAGTGTAAAATAATAAATAACAACTAAAACCTATGATATAAATCCAGTCTGTCAATTATACGTGGTCTAACTATACAAGAGGTGGAATTCAGCCAGTTTGGACCGGTTCTAGAGAACCAGTAGCTGAAATTTTGAGTAGTTTGGAGAACGGCAAATCCCATCTCTGCCTCCCATTGAGTCCCAGCCGATTGGCTGGGTCTTCTTTGGTTGCTCTGCCCAGGAGAACGGAGCTGGAAAGCAGGTTAGTGGGGTGGGGAGAGAATGGGGATTTTGCAGTATATCCTTCCACTGCCATGCCTGCCAAGACACCAAGACACACCCACAGAACACCACGCCCATCAAGCCACGCCCACAGCTGATCAGCTGGGTCTCCTTTGGTTGCCCTGCCTAGGAGAACGGAGCTGGAAAGCAGGTTAGTGAGGTGGGGGAGGAAATGGAGAATTTACAATATCCTTTCCCCAGGCGTGGGAAGGGAATGGAGATATTGAAGTATCCTTCTTCTGCCATGTCCACCAAGCCACGCCCACAGAACACCACGCCCATCAAGCCACGCCCATAGCTGATTGGCTGGGTCTTCTTTGGTTGCCCTGCCCAGGAGAACAGAGCTGGAAAGCAGGTTAGTGGGGTGGGGAGGGAAGGGGGATTTTGCAGTATCCTTTCCCTGCCACGCCTACCAAGCCACCCTCCACAGAACCAGTGGTAAAAATTTTGAATCCCACCACTGAACTATACTATACTAACTATACAATCTACTTTCCAAAGCACCTGAAGGCAGGACAAGAAGCAACGGATGGAAACTAACCAAAGAGAGAAGCAACCTTGGAACTAAGGAGAAATTTCCTGACGGTGAGAGCAATTAATCGGTGAAACAACTTGCCTTCAGAAGTTGTCGGTGCTTCATCATTGGAGGTTTTCAACAAGAGATTGGACAGCTCCTCTGCCTGGAATGGTAGATGGTCTGCTGGCACAGGGGGTTGGACTAGAAGACCTCCAAGGTCCCTTCCAACAACCCTTCCAGGCTGTCTGCCTGGCGATCACCTGACAGACAGCAAATATATTTACAGATGACAGAAATATTACAGCTTTCACCTCTGGTACTTGTAATTTGTAATATTTGCAATGAATTGTAATATTTGTAGTTTTTACATAGGCCTTTTACAGCATATTATTATTACAGGATGCTATTAATTGTTAATATAAATTTACATATTATTAATAAGCATGTTATTACATTGCTACAGAAATAGTTTCTACCTCTGTTTATAATTATTAAAGATGCTTATTATATGTCATGGCATATTATTAATTATTTATTATTAATACACATCGTTAATACACATATCGTTATGCTGTTACAGAAGTAATAATAGTTTCTACCTATAATATTTATAATTATTATGGGGATTTGTTATTACAGCAACTATTACAGATTCTTTTCTGCAACAGGCTATTCTTGAGTGGTGTTTGATATCCTGCAGACAAAATGGCTTAATTTATCTTCCATTTATGTATCTTTGATCAAAGGAGCTGGGGTGTTCCTGGGGTGGGCACATAAATTTCTCCCCAGGGTTTGAGAAAGGTTGAAAGACACCGATCCTGAGTTCCCAGCTGTACTATTTTGTAGCAATACTTTACCATTTTTCCCCCTCTTTCATATAATAAATTTATGTAGCTGCCCATTTCATGCTGGGTGACTCCAGGCAATGCACACAGTTGAAATAACGACAGCCAAACCATCAAAATAATTAAAAACAAAGCCATTAAAATGCAATTAAAATAGTTGAAAACTATAATCACCCAAAATAGGCTAGCGTGCACTCTAAGCCTACAAACAGTGTAATCTGGTAGGGTGGAGAATCTATTTTAAGGTCTCTGGATGACCCCACCCCCCCAAAAAATTTTTTGGAGCCAATCTTGCCTTCTGAAAAATAATTAAGAATGTCTAAAATTTCATTTTTAATCGTATTTTATTCCAATTTCATTTTAAATCATATTTTATCCAATTGCATTTTAAATTGTTTTTAATCAGATTTTGGTAATAATTTGTGTCTGGAACTCTGCACTTTGATGTAGCCCAAGGGCTAATCAATAAAGTAAACTGAATTGAATGTGTAAGAGAAGGAATGGCAGAACCTGGAGACAGAGTTAAAAGAGGAACCAGCCTAGAATCGTTACGTAGTCACCAAGAAACCAAGTCCAACTTCCCTTGGATCCCATTGACCTTGGTCTAACTCTAAGCAAGTGCTTAGCCACTCTGGACGCGGTGGCTCCACGGCTAAGACGCTGAGCTTGTCGATCAGAAAGCTGGCAGTTCAGCAGTTCGAATTCCTAGCGCCGCATAACCGAGTGAGCTCCCGTTCCTTGTTCCAGCTTCTGCCAACCTGGCAGTTCGAAAGCACATAAAAAATGCAAGGAGAAAACTAGGGACCCCTTTGGTGGGAAGGGAACAGTGTTCCGTGCGCCTTCAAAGGCGTTTTGTCCTGCCAGCCACATGACCACGGAGACGTCTTCGGACAGCGCTGGCTCTTCGGCTTTGCAACGGAGGTGAGCAGCGCCCCCTAGAGCCGGAAACGACAAGCACATCGGTGCAAGGGAAACCCTTAGCTTTACCTTTAAGCAAGTGCTAACCGTTAGCAGAGAAGATTCCTGCAGTTGCAAATGTGGATCTAAAAACACAAGTGTCCAAGCAGAGGTGCACAGCTGGCACCTGGGGAATTCTGGGAGTTGAAGTCCATGGGTCTGAAAATTGCCAAGGTTGGACACCCGTGTCCTCAAGCAAGCCGAGCGAAGGGAAAAAGCGGTTTTATAACGCGAGAAGCTTATTCCCAGCTCAGGCTAAGCTGGGCGGAAGGTGATTCAGTCAGAGAGAAATGAATTAAATTTAAATAGAGAGAAAGATTAGACATCAGATGCCGCGTTCTCTTAATTATAGCACCTAATCATTGTGAAGGAACGAACCGAGGGACAGGGAGAGAGAAAGGATCAGGTTCATCTCTATGTCTATTGGCGGCTTGTAATGAGATGTCTGTAAGTAGTAATTCCCTTGGGGACTTTGTCAAAAGCTAAAAAAATGTAGTAATAATCATAACTCCCAATCAAGGACAGGTCTAACAGGAATGTGGTCTATGTAACTTGGTCCTCACTGGAAAAAGGAGGAGGAGGAGGAAGGAGAAGGAGGAGAGCAGGAGGAAGAGGAGGAGGAGGAGGAGAAGGAGGAGGAGGAGGAGGAGGAGGAGGAGGAGGAGGAGGAGGAGGAGGAGAAGAAGAAGAAGAAGAAGAAGAAGAAGAAGAAGAAGAAGAAGAAGAGAAGGAGGAGGAGAAGAAGAAGGAGGAAGAGGAAGGAGAAGGAGGAGGAGGAAGGAGAAGGAGGAGGAGGAAGGAGAAGAGAGGAGAAGGGAATTAAACACATACACAAACAATGAGAGGCGTTTGTACCTTACAAGGTCCCTGTAGTTTTAACTGTGCAACCAGACACGAGTGAGAAACACGCTCACAGACAAAACACCATGAAATGTCTAAGCTAATCTTTTCGCTGGAATGAGGTTACTTCGGGAAGAAAGCAGTGAAGAAAATGACTCAAATTGCAGTCAGCTTGCCTGAAATATAAATGACCTGACATGGGATCTAGTTCCAGGACAGCCCCTTGTCTGAAATGGTACAAGGTCTCCTGCTTGATCAGCGGGGTGGACTAGAAGACCTCCAAGGACCCTTCCACCTGTATTGTCCTATTCTAAGCCTCTTTTCTTTTCCATTTTTCTAAGGGAGCCTTTCAGAAAGCAGAAAGGACAGAAAGGATAAGAAAACCAAGACCAAAAGTTGTCCTGGGGGTTAATTACACCTTGTGCTGTTTTGATTGGATTTAACCTCAATTGACCTCTGTGTTCCTGGGCTCAATATGGGAAGCCATGAAGACCTTTCAGCCTGGCACAAAGAGAACCTGCATCCCAGGAAAGGAAGGAAGGAAGGAACAGAAAGAAAGAAGGGAGGGAGGGAGGGACGGGGAAGGAAACAGGGAGGTAGGAAGAAAAGATAGGAAGGAAGGAGGGAAGGAAGGAAGGAAGGAAGGAAGGAAGGAAGGAAGGAAGGAAGGAAGGAAGGAAGGAAGGAAGGAAGGAAGGAATCTAGCTGAACCAAGAAGGGAGGGAAGGGGAGGAAAGGAAGGAAGAATGAGATGAAGAAAGGGAGGGAGGGGTCAAGGAAGGAAGGAAGGAAGGAGGGAAGGAAGGAAGGAAGGAAGGAGGGAAGGAAGGAAGGAAGGAAGGAAGGAAGGAAGGAACCAGGTATCAGAAGAGCAGCAGAACTCAATACTCCAAAGAAAAGAGGGGCATTAATCACAAAAATTTGATCCAGGTTCAGGAATCAGCAAATGGATCTGATGGACTTGAATGCAGAACTAAGATAACATCAGCCCTTCAAGGTAGATCAGACCAGGAAGCTATTGATTCCTTTAAATATCCATTCGATGTTTACGTTGCCTTTATTAATTTATAAGTAACTTATAATATCTAATATTCCTCCCTCCTCTTATTTTCCCCACAAAAACAACCCCTATGAGGCGCCTTCGGGCTGAGAGAAACAGACTGTTGCCAAAGTCACCAAGCTGGATTTTGTGCGTAAGGACGACAAAGCTCACAATTGCTTTTTCAGGCACGTCTGAATGAAATCTGAACAACATGAGGGCGGGAACGAAAAAGGGGTAGGCGTGAGAGCACGACAGCAGCACCCCAACATTTGAGGAACAAGATGGGGTGGGGTGGGGGGAAGGTCTCTTCCAATTCTGTTCTTCTGAGAAACACTTTTTGCGTGTAACTAAGACGCTGAGCTTGTCGATCAGAAAGGTCTGCGGTTCGCCGGTTCGAATCCCTAGTGCTGCGTCACGGAGTGAGCTCCCGTTCCTTGTCTCAGCTTCTGCCAACCTAGCAGTTCGAAAGCATGTAAAAAAACGCAAGTAGAAAAATAGGGGCCACTTTGGTGGGAAAGGAACAGCGTTCCGTGTGCCTTCGGCGTTTAGTCCTGCCAGCCACATGACCATGGAGACGTCTTCGGACAGTGCTGACTCTTCGGCTTTGTAATGGAGGTGAGCAGCGCCCCCTAGAGCTGGAAACGAATAGCACATAGGTGTGAGGGGAACCTTTACCTTTACCTATAGAGTTGTGTTTGCACAACAACTTGCACAAAGTATTCCACACTTAATCAGGGTAGTTACTGATCTAGCAAACTGTAATCCCAGGATGTTCAATTTAGCCGCCACCGGATTCAAACTTGCTTGGGGAAAAATAAAAAAAGAAACGTGATTGTCATGTATCTGATTTTAACACAATTGAAAATGTCCAGAAATATTTCACAGGAAGAGTTCTCCGCTCCTCTACTCGTTGCAGAATACCTTATGCCACCAGACTTCAAACTCGAAACCTAGAAAACTTAGAACTACGCCGCCTCCAATCCAATCTAAGTATATTATATAAAATCATACATTGCAATGTCCTACCTGCAAATGAATACTTCAGCTTCAACCATAACAATACAAGAGCACACAAATAGATGCAAACTCAAGGTTAACCGCACCAAACTTGACTGCAGAAAATACGACTTCAGCAAAGACTGGTTAATGTCTGGAATACTCTACCTGATTCTGTGGTTTCTTCCCCAAACCCCAAAAACTTTAACCTTAGACTGTCTACTATTGACCTCACCCCTTTCCTACGAGGTCTGTTGGGGGCGTGTACAAGTGCACCAATGTGCCTACCATTCCTGTCCTATTGTTTCTTTTTATTCTGTTTTTCTTTTTATTTAAGTGTCTATCTCATGGATTCCAAACTATATTTATTCTCATACCTGTATCTTGTAAGCGATTGACAAATCAGATAAATCCTAAAAATACTAAACGTATTCATAACTATGTTTTTACTTATACCTATTATCTGGTAAGCAATTGACAAATAAAAAATAAAAATAA
Source organism: Pseudonaja textilis (assembly GCF_900518735.1). The sequence goes on along the minus strand of NW_020769420.1, from coordinate 1,636,805 downwards.
ATAAATAAATAAATAAATAAATAAATACCCTCTGAACAGACTGAGGTAGGGATCATAGCGGACACAACAATGCCCTAGAGCGGCCCTGTGGAGTCGGAGCCATTCTAGGAATGCCAACTCTATTGCTATCCTGAGTTTTGCGTTCCCACCCCCCCCCCCCCCCCCCCCCGTTGGATCAGAGGATAAAAGCGGGACAGGAACGGATAAAAAAGGAGAGGATTTGCCCCCCTCCCCCCATCTCTCTCTAGCAATGCTCATTTCAATAAAATCTGCCCCGATTTTTTCTTTTGTTTCTTTATTTTTTTTAAAAAAAAATTATTATTATTATTCTGGCAACGGGGAAACGAAAGACAAGGGAAATGGGACGCTTTCCAGTGTCTTCGGCATTATCTAAAAATAGCCGTTGCGTGACAGTGGCAGCTGTCCTGTGTCAGGGATTGCTGGCACACAAAATTGAATTGAATACCTCGGAAAAGAGATTGCTGAGTCAGTCGTCCGTGCCAGGCCATCTACCACTAGTTGGTGTATAACCATGGCTTACTTAATAAAAGCACAGTCGCCCGGAATTAGGTTGTAAGCTCTGATTGAAAATCTACGATTCCTGGGCCGAGATAATACGATACCCCAGCAAACCACATTTTCAAGCTACCTTCTGAGCCCAATGCACCAATTCAGTGGAGGGCTGAGGTTCATTCTGGGAATAAGGTAAAGGTTCCCTCCTCACGCATAATATGTGCTACTCGTTTCCGGCTCTAGGGGGCGGTGCTCATCTCCATTACAAAGCTGAAGAGCCAGCGCTGTCCGAAGACGTCTCCGTGATGATGTGGCCGGCATGACTCAATGCTGAAGGGGCACGGAACACTGTCACCTTCCCACCAAAGGGGCCCCTATTTTTCTACTTGCATTTTTTTACATGCTTTCGAACTAGGTTGGCAGAAGCCGGGACAAGGAACGGGAGCTCACTCCGTGACGCAGCGCTAGGGATTCGAACCGCCAAACTGCCGATCTTCCTGATTGACAAGTTCAGCGTCTTAGCCACAGAGCCACTGCGTCCCTCATTATGGGAATACAATCAATGTATTTTATTGTTTTTCTTATAACAGGCAGTCCTCGACTTATCACTGCAACTGAGATCAGAATTACCGTTGCTAAACATGGTACGTCGCTAAGCAACTCAAAAAAATAGTGCAAGATAGGAAGATGTGAAAAGACCTAGCTGTAGGAAATGACCAGGCTGAGACTGAGGGAAGAGTCAAAACGCATCATCAGTCATGAGTTGCTGCGCACCCACAAGAAATCTAAGTCCAGCCTCCTTTATTGAATTCCTTTCTTATCTCCTGCTCATTTCTCTTGATTAGTAGTAGCTCAGATTCTTGTAGAGAGCTTAAGCTCATAATAAATCTTTATATTTTTTCAAACTGCCTGAATCTCCTGATTTCTCCAGCACTTGAAATTATAAAATTACCAAGAGTCATACATGTTGGAATTCATTATTGGAATGTATTTCTATGCAACAACTACAGTAGTATTCAGCCAGTAGATGGCAGTATTTACAAGTTTGGATCTATGGTATACACTCTAACCTCTTTTGTTCCAAGTTGAGTTTCCCCATGACAATTAAAATAATTGAGCAGTAAAGCACATGGTGACTGTACTCTTTGTCTGTTCTGTGGTGCTTTCTAGAAAACAGAAATTTTAACAATACAGGACTGAATGAATAACATCGTCATCATCAAACGAGGAAATTGTTAGCTTAGCTGCTCCTGCCTGGTCCCTCTCTCAGGAAAATATCCACTGCGGACTAAGCTTTTGGGTGGTTTGCAAGTCCAGGCTGGGACTCAGTCTGATTGGAGAGCCCATCTCCAAATTTGGAATCGGGCAGATATTCCAAGGAAGAAAATAGGCAGGAAATACAGTTCAAAATGTCTTTAGATGCAAACAGTCCTCAGTGAGGGAAGTTTATTCTAGTTCACAGGTAGCTGTGCAAAATGTTTTAAGCAACGTATGATTACTGCCTCCAATTATTTACATCAGGGAGAAAGAAATATCCTATGAAAAGGACTTCTTAATCTTCTTATCACATAAAACCCATAAGTGCAATTACATCAGCGTCTCCGGCTCTTTAAGCACAATATCTATCAAGCAATCAAAGATTCCATAATAGCTTCAATCCTTCCCTTTCATTGAGGGGCAGTAAACCTTTTATAAAGCACGTCTCTCAGTTTGCTTGCATCTGGGAGCAAAATCCGCAAGGGAGGAGAGCGGTGTGGTTCGAGAAGATCGGAAAAATGACCTTGAGGGAGAAAAGTGGGAACCGTTATATAGGAAAAAAGGGGCCTAAACGATTTTAAGTCCAGAACAGTCAGATAAACATCAGGAAGTGGATCAAACAAACACTTTCCCAATTCATTGCAGTATAAGAAGGAAGAGATACAGCAGAATCAGACTTACACTCTTCTGTTGCTAGAGCCAGTCTCGGTCCTTGACTTACAACTGCTTGTTGAATGACCGTTCAACGTTACAACAACACTGAAAAAGGGACTTATGATCTTGTACCCTACACGGCTATATTAAACGTTGCACCCGATGATTCTTGACGAATGTAGATTTTCTTTTTATGCGCACTGAGAACATATGCAGCAAGACAAATTCCTTGTGTGTCTAATCACATTTGGCCAATAAAAAAAGAAAAAAAAAGAAAAGGAAGAAAGCAAAAGGAAGAATTTTGACATGACCATTGCAGTAACCCTGTGGCCAAGTGATAAGTCAGAATAGAGCTGGAAGGGATCTTGAAGGTCTTCTAGTCCAGCCCTCTCAAGCAGGAGAACCTATATTATTTTAGATGAGTGACTGTCCAGTCTCTTCTTAAACCCGCCCCCCCAATGGAGTGCCCATGATTTCTGGTGGCAAGTTGTTCCACTGGTTAATTGTCCTCACTGTTAGGAAGTTTTTCCTTAATTCCAGGTTGCTGGACTTGAAGAGCTCCAAGGTCCCTTCCAACTCCTATTCTATTCTATTCTATTCTATTCTATTCTATTCTATTCTATTCTATTCTATTCTATTCTATTCTATTCTATTCTACTCTACTCTACTCTACTCTACCCTACCCTACTCTATCCTTTCTATTATCTCCTACTCTACTCTACTCTACTCTACTCTACTCTACTCTACTCTACTCTACTCTACTCTACTCTACCATACCTTAGCATATTCTATTCTACTCTATTCTTTCCTCTCCTCTCCTATCCTCTTCTATCCTATTATTCTCTCCTATTCTATCCTATCCTATTCTATCCTATTATTCTATTCTATTATCTCCTACTCTACTCTACTCTACTCTACTCTTTCCCTCTTTTTTTCCATTCCTATTCCTATTCCTATTCCTTATTCTATTCTATTGCTGTTCCTATTTCTTATTCTATTCCTTTTCCTATTTCCCATTTCCTATTCTATTCTCTTTTCTTTGTTTTTTCCTGCCCAGGTGTAAAAACCTTGCCTTTTCTCCTCCCCTTTCCATGAGCCTGGTGGAAGTGCATGACCTGAACGCCAAAAGTTTGTGAACTTGGGAAATAAAGAGAACATTTATTTGGGAAGAGAAGAAGAAGGGGAGCATCAAGGTTTGCTACTCTGTATGCACTCCTCCACTGCAAGCAGTGATTTTCCTAGAACGGATCGTATCCATCCTAGATATTCTCTGTGCTGCAAAACACATAACATTTATTTCAATTTCTGAAGCCAGGAACTCTAAATCCAGTGCATTGACCTTGCTGACTTTTTGTGCAATTGTTCAAACCCCGATGAAGGAATCATAGAGGCAGTGAAAGGAAAACACACTGCTTTTTTTTTAAAAAAAAATGAAAAATGGAAACCTGATGTTTTTTAAAAAAGGATGTTTGGGATGATTTAAAGACTGGGCAATCATTCCCACCTGGGGAAATCTATGGATCTTCATAACGGCAGGTCAGGCTGGAAGTGTCACAAAATGAATTATTTAAAAGCCCATTTATTCTCTGCTTTTTTTTTTCCCCCCTTCGGAGAATAAAAGATTGACCGAGAACAAAATGCACCAACTGGATATTTCTTTTTTAAAAACAACCACAAGAACAAGCCAACGAAAATGCACAGCTTTCAGGCAAGTCCAACGGAAGGAGGAACAGGATGAAGACCGCAAAAATGGGCAGACTGTTTAAAATAATAAACGAACAATAATCCAATGAAAGCTTGAGAGGCTAAGATGGCACGGCATTTATGCATTGGCCTCCTGGACTGATCCATTGCATCCCAAGAAGCCGAGAAGAAGGCAGTTCTCCTGTCCCATTTAGCAACTGACATTTAGGCTGTGTTGCTTCAAAATGTCACATGGCGATCAAGTCTAGTCACTCTGAACGCTTCTGTCCTTTAGGGATTTGTCTACGCTGCTTAAGTCACCTTAATTGGGCCATGATTGCAATGAATCCCAGAGTTTAACATTTTCCGCGTTCCGCGAATACTGAACCGGGAGTTAAGAAAACAGCCTCAAGTGCACCTATCGCTGCCGATGAGAATGAACTTGGGTTGAACTTAAGAATGTCTGAGTGGGCTGCAGAAAACAAGAGGACTGCTAGATGGTGGAAGAGGAGGAGGAGGAGGAGGAGGAGGAGGAGGAGGAGGAGGAGGAGGAGAAGAAGAAGAAGAAGAAGAAGAAGAAGAAGAAGAAGAAGAAGAAGTCATCCATCATTTACAAAACAACGGATGGACTTAGGTTACTTTGTCCCATCTCTGTGGGCTTTGTCTAGATCAGGGTTGCCAACCTTTTGGACCTCAGGGACCACCAAACTCATAAACGCAGACCAGAGACCCTGGGAAAACCCTAAAAAAAGTCTGCAGGAAAATTCCCCACGCCATTTTCCTACCGATCAATCATTAATTTGGATTGCAGGATACCGTCTCCAGCTCCATTTTGGCTTCGTGCAAGGAAAGCAGCAGAAGCAGCAGAAGTCTTTCTTTCTCACCCAGAAACTCCACCAGAAATGAGTCTTGGTGACATTTGTTGCGCCGGCAGAGCCTCTTGGAGCAGGAGGCCTTGCAGGGTCCCAAAGACTCATTTCTGGTGGAGTTTGGGGGAGAGAAAGAAAGACTTTTGCTGCTTTCCTTGAGTGCAGCCAAAAGCAGAAGAAGAAAGGAGCGGAAAGAAGCAGCCCGGTGGCCAGACCGGGTGTGTGGGGCAAATGGGACAAGTTCCCCCCCTTCGTCCTTCCCCCCCCTCCCCTCACTACCTCATGTTGTTCACAACGCAAGCAACGCAAGCCTTGTGTTCCCGCGCAGCCTGGATTAATTGCTTTGGGGGGGGGACATTTCTTTGCGCATCACCAACATTTTCTTGTGGACCACCAGTGGTCCCCAGCCCACCGGTTGATGACCACTGGTCTAAATGATCTCTAGACTACCTTACCATATAAAGCTTCTACCTTAAACGCTCCCCGCGATAAGACATTCACCAACCGTCTCAAGGACGGCAACCGAAAAGGGGAACGAATCATTTATTGCCACATGTTTTTCTCCCCTTTCCCATTTTAATTATTTTTCTTTCCTTTATTAAAAAAAAATAATTAGTCCCAATCAAGGCAAACACACTTCAGAATCACTGCTCATTAGTCCCACTCCCGCTTTTTTGAGTTGCTATAAAAAGTCAAGCGAGCTGATGAAAATTAGGTCCTCGGAATCAGCGTTCGCTTCCTTCCCTGTCATCTGCATCTGTTTATCCCGAGCGCCTGCAATTACAGGCAAAGCACCATGGGATTCCAATCCCAGCCTCGCCACAAAAATCCAGGCACGCGTGGCCCTTCTCAGCATCTGCCAAAGACAACAGAACCCCACCAATGGCCCCTATGGAAGGTGGAAGACACGGTGACCATTTATTTATTAAATTTCTATGCTGTCCCTCTCGCTATCCAAAGTGGCTCTCCAAAACTGGGAGACGGTGGAATTCTAGTTTTGCCTTAAAGCATGAAAACTGGCTGGGTGGCTTTGGGTCAATCATAAGGAGACAAGGAATTCTAATCCCATTTTAGGCACGAAAGCTGGCTCAATAACTTTGGACCAATCACCAGGAGATTGTGATTTCTAGTCTCACCTTAGGCATGAAAGCCAGCTGGGTGACATTGGGCCAATCACCAGGAGATAGTGAGTTCTAGTCCTGCCTTAGGCATGAAAACTGGGTCAGTAACTTTGGAC
>NW_020769420.1:1532651-1553281 GCF_900518735.1 Pseudonaja textilis | reverse complement strand
AGATAGATAGATAGATAGATAGATAGATAGATAGATAGATAGATAGAGTGAGTGAGTGAGTGAGTGAGTGAGTGAGTGAGTGAGTGAGTGAGAGAGAGAGAGAGAGAGAGAGAGAGAGAGAGAGAGAGAGAGGAGGGAGAGATAATTGGAGATATGGAGAGATGTAAGGAGGTATGTATGTGTGTATGGATGGATGGATGGATGGATGGATGGATGGATGGATAGATGGATGGATGGATGGGTGGATGGATGGATGGATGGATGGAAGAGATAGAGATAGATAGATAGATAGATAGATAGATAGATAGATAGATAGACAGACAGACAGATGGATGAAAGATATAGACAGATGGATAGATAGATGGATAGATGGATGGATAGATAGATAGATGGATGGATGGATGGTAGGTAGATATAGATAGATGGATAGATAATAGAGAAATGGAGAGAGATGAACAGAGATAGAAGATAGATATGAGAGAGACAGACAGATGGAGATATAGATGTACATAAAGATATGTGGGTAATATTATATGGGAGTAATATATTAAGATAAAACCATAATAAAACCACCATAAAACGGAGCCATAGAATTGCAATGGATAGATGATACAATCTGATATAATTCGGTGGATGAAATTCAGCATCTATGACAATCCCACTATTATTTTAACTCTTCCCTCCATTTCATTATGCTAGTTTGGGATGGACAAGCCACCAACCTTTTAAGCTCCCTGAAATTCAGCGTATGACGACTCCACCATTATTTTTATCATTTTCCTTCTGCCTTCCCATTAAATTAGATCTCAGGTGTATCTTTTAGGAGCCCTGTAGCAAGGTTATGATTGAAAGGTTAAGACAATGTTGGCCTTCCCCATCATCCTGATGTTCACTTCAAGGGTAGGAAGAGACTCATGCTGGACCCGTGGTGCTAAGTGTTCCTTACCCAATTTGTACTCAATTCCAAGCCACGGTTTCTGGGGGGGGGGGGGGAGCGTAACCATCAATCAATGACAATTAAATTAACGGCAAAAAACCATCCTCTTTTAGCAATGGCACCTTCGTCCTTGACAGACTGAAGCTCCCCCAGAAAATAATACCTGGTATCAGTAAAGGGTAAATGTGCAATTAATCCTGTAATTGCTGTCACTATGATCAAACATTTATTCTGCAAATAAGGAGATAATTAAGACATGACATGGAGTGCCAGGGAGCTCAAGATTTCAGTCTTGGAGACTTTCTCTTTTTAGAGAATAAATATTTGCTGAATCCAGGGCTCCATTTGCCAACACACGATCGATCTATCTATCTATCTATCTATCTATCTATCTATCTATCTATCTATCTATCTATCTATCATTATCTATCATAACTATCAATCAATCAATACATCTATCATCCAGCTATCTACATTATATCTATTTATCTAATCTAGCTATCTACAATCTATCATCTAGCTATCAACATTATATCTACTTATCTATCCTCTAGCTATCTACACTATATCTATATCTATCCTCTAGCTATCTACATTATATCTATTTATCTATCATCTAGTTATCTACATTATATCTATTTATCTAATCTAGCTATCTACAATCTATCACCTAGCTATCTACATTATATCTACTTATCTATCATCTAGCTATCTACAATCTATCACCTAGCTATCTACATTATATCTATTTATCTAATCTAGCTATCTACAATCTATCACCTAGCTATCTACAATCTATCATCTAGCTATCTACATTATATCTATTTATCATCTAGCTATCTACGCTATATCTAGCTATCATCTAGCTATCTATAATCTATTTCTCTATCTCTATCATCTCTCCATCCATCCATCTTCTATCATTAACTAATAATTAAATATCATTAAAATTGGCTTGTTGCAGTTTTCCAAGTGTGAAACCACATTTGGAATACAGGAGGTCCTTAACTTATCACCACAATTGAGTCCACCATTTGTGTTGTTAAGCGAGAGGTTTAAGTGAGTTTCACCTCATTTTATGACCTTTCTTGCCAGTCGTTAAGTGAATCACAGCAGTTGACAAGTGAGCAAGCCGGTTGCGAAGTGAATCCAGCTTCCCCATGGACTTGGCTGGCCAGGTCGCAAACGGGGATTGTGTGACCTTGGGACCCAGCAACAGTCGTATGAACCAGCTGCCAATCGTCTGAATTTCAATCACACAAATACCGGGATTCTGAGCTGCACTCATCATGTGACTGTTGTGGTTCACGGGCAGCCTGCGGAGATGGCAGAAGTGGATAGTGGGGAAGAACAAGGACCAGTCTGGGAGTCTGGGAAGGATTCGGACGAGGGTCCTGTGTTGGGGCCAGAGCCATCTGGGAGTTATGTGCTGACTCCGGAGCCTCCAGACTCTGACATCAGTGAGGAAGAGGAATAACGGGAGCCTGTTCCCAGTGTGCACCTGCTCAGAGCTGCCAGAAGGCAAGAACAGTTAAGACAAAAGGGGACAGTCGGGAATAAGGCTTGGAGGTGATTGGCCCTCCCATAAGACATAAAGTAAGTGCAAAGCTAGGAAAACCTTTGCAGGAAGCAAGGTCATTCATTCTGATCAGTTTGGATTCTGAAAGCTCCGTGGTGAATTTGCTCTGTTTGGTTTTAAAAGACTCATTGGGACTTTAGTCGTTGGCAGCACTTCAGATAAAGGTGCGTTCTTATCAGCATTCTTCCCAAGAACTTTGGCAGGCGTTCCTGGGACTATTTATAACTGGTTGAAACTCATTCTGGGCTGTGAATGACAATAATTCACAGCCATAGAACTAAAAGAAAAGGGCTTTGGATTTTACGTGTTTGTTGGTGTCTTAGGAAGCCTTGGTCATAACAGCAATGACGACACCTGCTAGGTTATCTCTTTACCTGACTCAGCATATTGTGTGAACACACACGACCTCCATTTCTCCTTCATGCACCTCTGGAAGCAAAGGCCCTCCGAGTAAATTTGCACAAAATGGAGGCCTTTCCCATTACGTATGTAAAGCATGATTCTTTCCCCTGCGTGCATCTACCCCGTTATACTGATGAGGTTACGCTAAAGCAACCTTTTAATTAGAGATTAACTTGAACAGATTAACCTCTGATTAGATCTAATGAGCCAGGTTGGCTTGTAAGACTTAACTCTTGGGGGTGGGGGAGGATCAGCCAGGGGATGGGAAAGGAGGGAAAAAAGGATCCCAAAACATTTTTTTACAAGGGTGAGCAACCCTGCCTTGAGTTTATGGTCTTTAAAAAAAAAAAGAACTTGAAGCAAAAGGGGAGGAGCAGGAGGCAGAAAAAGGAAACACAGGCATTTTATCGATAACTGCTTGGGCGAAATCGCTTTGTTCATTGCTTTTCAAAGGCGGCAACTCCAGGTGTGTGGAATTTACAGGCAGCGTAAGCAATGAGACGCATGAGTGACACGTGGTGGCCCTAGTGGTGGAACACTCGCTTCACAATCAGGAGGCTGTGGGTTCGATCCTGGGGAAAGGCAGATATTTCTCTCCGGGCACAATGAGAATATATCTAACTGGGGAAAACCCTGCCTTGGTGACAGGAAGGGCATCTGGCCAGTAAAGACTCTGCTCTATTGAGTTACCCGACTCCATCCTGCAAGGGATTACAGGGTCATTAGATGACAACGGAGGCAAGGAGAAGCGTGAGTTGAAACCCAGAGATCTTTAAAAGCTGCCAGATCTGGAGTTTAGTTGCTCTCTCAGAAAAGGTGATAGAATCAACCTGGTTCTCTTCATCCTGATTTTGCAGCCCAGCTGCAAAGGGAGGTGGGGTGTGGGAAGAGGTCTATTGGCTGGTTGCTTTTCAGATGTGTTGAGCTCAGTGCCTACTATCCTCCATCAAGGTCTACTCTGCTGGTGAATTCACACACCTGGAAGACAACAGTTGGGGAAAGGAGGGCAAGGAATGGCTTATATATACATCCTCGGAAATGTGGACAATAGCGTCTTGAGACTTCCCAACAAGTCAACTGGGCTACACCGTGGAGTGCATCCAGGCTGGAAAAAGCCAGCTTGGGATGCTCTTTTAAGAAGCCAATCCTTGGAAAAACAATTCTTGATGCTGAGTAGGGCACGCAGTATTTTTGCACAAGGCTCACTATAGGTTTACTTGAGAGCCAGTAAGATGCTGCTTTAGAAACCAGGAGATGGTGAGTTCTAGTCCTTGGGTGTGAAAGCTGGCTGGGTGACTTTGGAGCAATCACCACGAGATGGTGAGTTCTAGTCCTGTCCTGGGCGTGAAAGCTGTCTTGGGAACTGTGGGCCAATCACCAGATGACTTCTAGTCTAGCTGACTGGGTGACTTTGGACCAATCCCTAGGAGACTGTGAGTTCTATCTTAGGCATGAAAGCCAGCTGGGCAACTGGGCCAATCAACAAGAGACCGTGAGTTCTAGTCCTACCTAAGGCAAGAAAGCCACTGGTTGACTTTGGCCAATCGCCAGGAGACTGTGAGTTCTATCTTAGGCATGAAAGCCAGCTGGGCAACTGGGCCAATCAACAAGAGACCGTCAGTTCTAGACCTGCCTGAGGCATGAAAACCAACTGGGTGACTTTGGCCTATCACCAGGAGACTGGGAGTTCTAGTCCTGAGTTCTTAGGCATGAAAATCAGCCGATGGACTTTGGGCCCATTGCCAGGATCTCTGCGAAGAGTCAGATAATCCACCCAACCCTGAGGATACAGCCTGCTACGGCTATGACCCTTTCTCACTGCATTTCTGGAATGTGTAATCTTGGCGTATACGCCCATGGGGTGCATAATCTTGGTTTAACTGTGATGGATGACTCCGTATTTTATTTTTGAACCCAATTTCTCGATTCGTTCCACCCTTCACCATCTGTGGAGCGATCTGGAATAAGTAAGAGACCTTCGCTCTTCAGAGAAGGTCGATGGCGGGAGCCAGAAAGTGAAGCCACACAACCTGGGCAGCGTTGGTGAAGCCAGGAGAAAGAAAGCCAACGCGACACACACAACACCGGAGAGATTAAAAAATATTTGGGGAGCAACATGTCATAAAAATGGTACAATGCTGGGAAACGCAGCCTGGGCTTTCAGTCTGGATCCGAGCTCTACTCTCTTAGTATTTACATTTGGGGAAGGTGTGGGGGGAGAAAGGGAGAAAGTCAAAGAAGGAATCAACTTGCATGCACAAAGCCAACGATGCGACCGAAGTTTTTTTTTCCTGGCTTTGGAGAAGGCCAGACTGAAGGAGGTGAAGGTACTCCCACAAACGTGGTACCTTTGCTGACACGGTCAGCTTCACAAACACCCTCCTCAGCCTTCCTGGTGGTCTCAGTGCTGCTTTGAGCAGGGAAGGGGGATCAGCGGAGGGGGGGGGAACCCCGAAAGAAGAGAAATCCGCCCCCCCCCCCCCGTGTGTCCATTTTTGCCTGCAAAACCAAGAATGGAAAAAAATAAAATCACACCAAGCTCTGAACCTAGCTTGGGCCGCAAATCAAGAAAAACCGCGAAAACTCCTTTCCGTATAAATAACGCGAAATCCAGGGCGGGTTCTGAGAGTTTCCAAACCACTTCCTGGGCATGTTCAAACGCCGTCCCTTTTTATTAACGCGTCCCAACGCTGTCGCTTTCTCCTCCGGTGAACGTTTGGCCTCGCTGGAGGAGGGTTTGGCGGAGCTTCCTCCAGGCCGCCCGGGTCGTCGGCCTTCCGCCACCGAAACACCATTTAAAACAGGTTGAAATAACGGGAAGACGAAAAAAAAAAACCTGGCAGTCTCCCGCTTGAGAAAGCGGAACCGTCGGTCCGGGTGGCGGGGCGTTCCGCGAGAGAAACACGGGTGGGTGGGGGGGGGAAACGCAGCTGGTTGTAGACAACACTTCCAAAGGAAGGGAAGGGTGATGGTTTTTTGTTTCTGGCCTGATCACACCTACGGGGCACAAGCACACATCTCGCAGACGGCCGGTTGTCCTTAATACGAGGGTTTGCCGGGGTGGGGTGAGAGGAAGACGACAGTCAAGCCGCGGATCGCCGTCGGATGACAAAAGCGCCCCGCTGGAGCTGCCCAAGGTAGATCCTCATTTTTGTGCTGTCGCTGGTTTTCCTCACCCAGATCTGTCAAGGGTTGGGACACACAGAGAGAGAAATGGTGACGCTGGAGAGAATTGTTTCTGTTATGGAGCAGTTTTAGAACTGGTGTTGGATACCACGTTATAGAACCTGGAAGGCCACGTGGATTCTACCTGCAATTCCACCCACCTTGGTTAAACTACAACAGTAGGATTGGAAGGGACCTCGAAGGTCTTTTAGTCCAACCCCCCTGCTCAGGTAGGAGACCCTATAGCAGCCGTGGTGGCGCCGTGGTTAGAGGCTACTTCTGCTGCCTGCAATTTGGCAGTTCGATTCTCACCAGGCTCAAGATTAACCCAGCCTTCCGCCCTTCCGAGGATGGTAAAATGAGGACCCAGATCGTTGGGGGCAACAGGCTGACTCTGTAAACCACTTAAGAGAGGGCTGCAAAGGAGTATGTAAGTCTAAATGCTAGTGCAACTGCAGGCTAACTCTGCCCACTGCCAGCAGTTCGATTTTCATTGGCTCAAGGTTGGCTCATCCTTCCATCCTTCCAAGGTGGTTAAAATGAGGACCCAGATTGTTGGGGGCAAGAGGCTGAATATGTAAACTGCTTAGAGAGGGCTATAAAGCACTGAGAAGTGGTATATAAGTCTACTCTGGACAAAGGGCAGTCCAGTCTCTTCTTGAAAATCTCTGCTGATGAGGCAAGCTGTCCCACTGTTTGTTCTCACTGTCAGAAAATTTCTCCCTAGTTCCAGGTTGGATCTTTCTTTAATGATCTTTCACCTATTACTTCTTGACCTGCCCTCAGGTAGTTTGGAGAAGAAGTCAATCCCCTCTTGTCTATGACAGCCCCCCGAGTACCGGAAGACTGCTGTCACTCATTAAGTTGCAGTTCAGAAGATGTGTTGTTCAACACAAGAATCTAGTCAACTAAAGTTCAGCACTAAACTGGCGCTAGATAAGAATCAGCAGAATTCAAGAGTAATTTAGACTTGGACCATTTGTGGCAACAAAAGGATTCCAAGCTAATGACATGCTTAACTCCGCCCTCCATCTCTGCCTGCTCTTCTACAGAAGCAGGAAAGATGATAGCTTTCAACTGAAAAGCCCATCCATTATCCAGCTAGAAACCAACCATGCTCCACTTTAGCAACCCATCTAAGGGCAAGAAAGAGTCAAAGGAGCGCACGGATTTAAAAGCATTGGAGCAGTAAGGGTCTCTGTTTCTGAGCCACCGCCAGAAAAGCTAGACGAGAGTTCTGATTAAGTTTCAAAAGGAGCGTGGTGGTTAAGATCAGAAGTGTTAATCCGAAGAAATAATTGCTCAATGAAAATCTCCCTTCCTGCTCTGAAGGATCCTTCCCTGATGCTCTTCAGCGGATGGTTGCCATGCAACGGAAGCAAGAACAAGACAGTTTATCACACGCCAAAGTTATGGGGAAGGCTGCAACTCTGGAGCCCCTGGACCAAAAGGAGACATTGTCTTACCTCGTTGGCTCCCACCGAGCTGATCACGCAGCTGATTTTAGTGTTCTCTTTCGACTCCAGATAAATAGCCTGGCTCTTGTGATACCTGGAAAAAAGAAAATGTGTACTGATTTATCGTAGGGCACGTTCATATCAGATTTCAGTTTTTAAAAAAGGGGGGGACATGGGGGTACAATACAAAACATAGAATACAAAACCTAAAATCTTAACAGGAGGATTGGTTTTTGAACTACACACTTATACATACACTGAATCAAATTTAATTCGAACTGAGTTGCGCTCGCTGTGTGAATACATCTGCTAGGTACCTCTTGACCTGACTCGGCATATTGTGTGAACACGTGGCCTCCGTTTCTCCTTCAATTGCATATCTGTGTCCCCTTTTTTCCCCAGCGCCTTTGTAACTTTGAATGGTCACTAAACTGTTGTAAATCAAGGACTACCTGAACTCCAGCCATGCACATTTAGAAGAAATTCGACCGGAAATAAAGCGACAATTGCTTGGCGGTTATCCTTAGCATGCAACCCAGAACTCTCAATGGGAATTCTAAATTCCTGTAACCTTTCTTTATGATCAGTTTCTTACTTCGATGCGAAAGCCTCTTCTCGTTTCCCTTGTTTTATTCACAGCCATCTTGGCTTTTGGAAAAGGAGAAATCTACCTCTCTACTTCCTTCCTTCATGTTCTACGACCCGTGGATCTCCATTGTGGCCCGCCAGTGGCCAGCCGAGTTGGCAGCAGGCTCAGGCAATGAGGAGCTTGGGGAGGAACATGTGCCAGTCCTGGAGTCTGGAGTCTGGGGAAGGCACTGGCGAGGGCTCTGCGTCGGAGGCAGAGATGGGGCCGACAGTTATCAGCTGCCTTCAGAGTTGGAGATCAGTGGGGCAGAAGAACAGCTGGAGCCTGTTCCCAGTGTGCGCATGCACAGAGCTGCCAGGAGAAGGGAACAATTAAGGAACAAGGGTCGACTTGGGAGTAAGGGCACAGGTGGACGGTGAATGGCCCCTCCCATAGGGAATAAAGAGGAGCGAAAGGGGAGTGCGGTTTTGCAGGAGACAATAAGTTCAATTCATGAGGATGAAGATGTGTTCCTGACACCTTGCCAAGTAATTTCTGCTACAGCGTGGTGTTTGGAAGCTATCGGCCTGGCAACTCTCCAAGCCTGATAAAGGTCTATAGTTGTGAAAGACTGTTGGCTGGGACTTTGCTGGAGAGGAATTCACTTTAACCTAAATATAAGGCGTTTTCTCGGGACAAGGAGTCGGCTTCATGATTTTGAGAACCCTGGGTCATAACACTCCCTCCCTGCTGTTCCACTCTTTTTGCTATGTACAGTGTGAGTGTGTGTGTGTGTGTGTGTGTGTGGTGCAGATATATAGTTATGTATGTATTTAGCATGTGTGTTATATATGTGTTTGGGTAGTTATACACTTCTCTCGAGAGCAGGCAACAGAACTTCATTTCTAATGCAGGCCGGTGTGCTCGCAGTAAAATGACAATAAAATTATCTTCTTCCAAGGCATCATTTTTGAACCAGATCTTCTTTTCCCCAGTGGGGAAGAGAGATTAAGCGTTTCAGGTAGAGATTAAGCATCCCCTAATCACAAGCCTAAATTGTTTGACATGCGCTTCCTGTTTACGCTGCTCCACTTGGGTATCTAGGTAAAGCACAGAGAATCTCTCCCCGTTCCTGAT
Source organism: Pseudonaja textilis (assembly GCF_900518735.1). Next base: position 1,544,036 of record NW_020769420.1, on the reverse strand, counting down.
TGCTCTTAATAGCTCAGCCTCCTGCCCAACCACGTTCAAAAGGCTGCTTCCATTGTGGTTTGTGTAAATTTCCTCTCCGCTGCTTGTATTACTGTATTGATTGGAAACTTCACCTGCCTGCAAGAAACATAGAACAACCTGCAACCGTACGCCCGAGGGAAGAGGGGAGGTAATGAGAGAGAGAGAGAGAGAGAGAGAGAGAGAGAGAGAAAGAGAGAGAGAGAGAGAGGGAGAGGGGGGAGAGAGAGGAGGGGTGGGGCTGTTTTACACTTCTCCCAATTTCTGGCATTTAAAGTGAAGTATCATTGCTTTTTACCCTGCCTGTCAATTATAATGGAAATGACCATGGGATTTATTAGAGCAAGGGAAAACCTTTTATGCTTTCTGATATGATCTAAAATGTTAGGCACGGGTTTTGAATGTATGAGTGTGTCAAATCCAACAGCTTTGATTTCTGGGATAACTTCTGGGATTTCTCTTATTTACGATAACAACCAACTGTGCTTAGCAATGGAAATTCTCTTCCCAATTATGGCTTAACGCAGTTGAGGACTCCCTACGTAGATAGTAGTGTTGTCTTTTCGCTGCCGCACGCAATTGTCCTAAGCAAGCACTGTCTATCACACCTGACTCCATAAATGAGGGTTTATTTCCACTAAAAACCAGGTTTCACTCAACTCTTTACACAGATTCTCGGTTCCACCCTGAAAACCATTATTTTTATAAGTATAAACACCATTAAGGCACTTTAAATATTCCACTCCTAGCCACGATTGTTTGTTCTTTTGAGATAATGATCCTTTTACATGTTGCCTATCAAGAAAAGTAGGGGAAAGAAATGCATTTTTGCAGCAGCCGGCAGATTCATGTTTAAAAGACATATGATAGCTGGGGAATTTTAATTTGCATGTCAAAATTGTCCACCTACACATGGGAGCTATTTTAAAAGTATCGACTTTTTTGCCGAACTATTGCAATTAATTTAAAAAAAAAATACAATACACATTTATCACAGTAAAAGGCGATGGCTACCTTGAGCATAGCAAAAGCTGTAAAAGGAGAACGAAAACAACCAGAAACGTTCTGAAATTAAACAAAACGTTTAGCCTAAATATAACAAATATTCTATTACATGCAGAAAAGCCCGAGCCAGTGAATACCAATGCCAGAAGGGAGTGGAATTTGTGGAGAAGAGAAGAAAGAAGGAGGGAGAGAAGGAAGGAAGGAAAGTAGGTAGATAGGTAGTTAGGGAAGACACCTTAGTGTTCAATGAGGTTGGTGGCTTTCTTGCAGATGTTTCATTACCCAAACTAGGTAACATCATCAATGCTAGAAGGGAGTGGGGTTTGTGGCGGGGAGGAAGAGGAGGAGGAGAATGACTGTGGGGTCCTTGGTGCTCTCTGAGCTTGGTTGTTTTTTTGCAGACTAGATACCATCAATGGTGCCAGCCCAGTAGCACTAATGAGGTTACCTACTTTGGGTAACCGGTCATTAAACAAGGGCTGTAGAGAGGATCTTTTTAAAGATATGGCAGATATGGAAAAGGAGAAAAAGGCATTTTTTTTTCCAGAGACAATTTCTGATGGTCTCCTGCCACCTAGTGGTATAAAACGTTCATAACACGACCTTGATTTCCATTTCCTCCCGAGTTTGGCTCTATGGGGAGACTTTGGAACTACGATTCCCAGAATCCCCTTGCCAGGCCGACCTAGACAGTATAGTCCCCCTGAGCGCGAACAGCCATTACTTCCCTCCAAACTTAGCTTCTGACCAGAGCAAAAACGTTGTTCTTAAACCTTGCTCTTAAAAAAAGCCCCTCATTCCACACACGCCCCTTACCATCGTTTATCGTAATAAAGCTTTCCGTCTTCTATCCGTGCCTCGAATCGTTGAGCGGGGGATTCTGCTGGCGTCGTCGGAAGATGCTCGGGCGAGGAAGGAGATGCTGGGAGAGAAAAGAGGAACAGGCGATAAGCATCGGTTTAAAAGCCTATGGAGGTTGTCGGTCATCCACGACATGGTTGTGCCAAAGATGTTTTCAGGAGGCAGCTGGACTTTGTTTTTTTTTTTTTCTTTGAAAGACGTTTCGCTTCTCCTCCAAGGAGCTTCTTCGGCTCTGGCTGGACGGTGAGGAACGGAAGGATTTATGCTCCTTGCAGACCGCTGGTCATTTGCATCCTTTGAGAGGGTCGTTGAGGCCACTTGGGGGGGTGTTATCTCTGTCCTCAGGATCACCTGAGTAGTGCAAAGGGTTCCCGTAGTCTGCAATTTTCCCCCCTGGAAATCCATTCCTACTCCCACACTGTTCAAAGGGTGTTCATCCCAAATTGTATAGCTATAGATGTGGACGCAGATAAACCCCCAAGTGCTTCAACAGCCCTCCAAAAGGATGCAAACGACCAGTTGTCCGCAAGGAGTATAAATCCTTTCTTTCCCCACCATAACAGTCTGAGCTGAAGAAGCTTCTTGGATGAGAATTCCATCTGTCTGGTAAACTCACAAGACTAGTTTTTCTCGCTATGTACATTTATACCCGCAAACTAGACTGTGTTGTTTCTCTGTGTCATCTATGTGGGTATGGGCCTATTTTTACTTACTTATTTATTGATATTTTTGTCACGCTTTTGTACTGTATATTGGAGGGGGTGACCCTTTGAGAGCTGGCATGCAGTGAAATTTCATTTTAAAGTACGCCAATTGGTATACATTTAAAGAGACAATAAAGTTATTCTAATATACCAAAGGGGCAGCGGACGGATGTAGAATCTGGGATTTTCCGTATGGCAAGAAGGACACGAAGCGTCTTCCCTCTGTTCCAAGTCGTAATAAATTAAATTAAAGCAATGCCCATGGTCATATTACTCACCTGGTCTTTTGGGCGATTTAAGCTGGAAAAGAAAAGGAAAACTGTTGAAGCTATAGTCGCAAAAATACAACCAAGAAATCTGAGAAATTCATTTTTAGCTGTTTTCAGTTGTACGAAGAGGGACCAGCTGAGGTTGCAATCTAGATGTGCTGGATTCCAAACCCCATCATTTCCTTGGGTGGCGTGGCTACCGGCCACATCACCTGGGAAGGGAAAATATTCCTAGAACCCCACTTTCTAGAGATCCCCAAAACTATTAAATATTTGCAGCTGAGGTGGTTAGACAGAAAACTAAGGGGTTGTTGTTTTTTTTCTCCTGCTTATTCTCCTAGCCGCACTTACCTTATTGAGAGTCCTCAAATCTTCCATGATCTGCTCATCCGTTAGGAGATAATTGAGCTGAGGTAATCCACATTAAGGGTCATCCAAAACAGTCATGGAACTGCTTAGGGCAGGGGTCGGCCACCTTAAACACTCAAAGAGCCACAAAGGTCCTAACCAGAAGCCCCTCCCCCAATTCAATTCTGGAGCCAAACAGACCCCATGGCAGTTTCCCCCACCATAGAGTCTCCTCCTAGCGCGGCGTCTTTTTTCCTCTACCTGTCCAGAACCTAAAGCCAATTGTGGAGCCGACCAGCAACAGGGAGCCCAGAAGAGGGATGGAAAGAGCCACATGCGGCTCCAGAGCCGCAGGTTGCCAACCGCTGCCTTAAACTATTACCCAGCCTGCTTCAATTCCTTTTGCAACCTCTGGGATTTTGACAGCCACCAGCCTCCACAGAGCTCTTCCTACAGAACCCAACTGTACCCCCAGAGCTGGGGTGGGCCTTCGCTAGCAGCGGTGGCTCTTCCATCCCAAGGACCGGCCCATAGATTTCCACTGCTCTCCTCTCCTCTCCCTTCTGCCTTCCAGAAACGCAGGTTGCTGATCCCTGGCTTAGGGCCTTGCCAAAACAACCCAATGGTGCCCTCTCATTTTCCCATGTCATACTGAGAGGTGGGCTGGAGTTTGGTTTTAGCCAATGTTGATTGAATATGAATGAACATCCCGATTTTTGGGAAAAGAGGGGAAGGAGGTGGGATCTTTAACACTAGGAGGTCAGTTTCCCTGATATCGAGGCCATCTAAAAAAAATCAGTTGGTGCTGGAAAAATAGCTTGGAAAGTACTTAAACGGGTGATCAGGTAATAAATAAAGCAGGGGCGATCAATCTTGGCAACTTTTAAGACTGGTTTCCCTTTCAGTTGCGACTTTGAACCGCTGCTAAATGAATCGTCGTTAAGTCAAGGACTACCTATGCCGGCCAGCCTTGGCTTTCAGGGCAAGGTTTCATGGTAGAAAGGATATCTGGAGCCGGTTTCCTCCTTTTGTCAGGAATGGGCACTGGATCGTTTGGCCTCCTCCGCAACTTCCTGGTCATAATCGGTTTCACTTCCATGGAATCTGAAGAGAGCAACAAACCAATTGAATTATGAGATCCACAAATTTCTTTAAAGGCTCAGGGGGGAAAAAACAAACCCACCTGAGTACTGAGGCATCATCATCATCTGATTTTACAAAAAACCACCCTACTTGGAACAGCTTATGTCCTCCGACACTACCTGAACAGCTCCTAGATCCTTGGTTAGGACTCGAGCTGTTGAGCTACCAACCAGCCCCAAAGGCTGTGAATCTCACTAAAGATTTACTACTACTACTACTAATAATAATAATAATTATAATAATGCAAAACTACTGTGGGACTTCCGAATACAGACTGACAAAGTTTTGAAACACAACACCCCGGATATCACAATTGTGGGAAAGAAAAAAGTGTGGATCGTCGACATTGCCATACCTGGTGACGGCAGAATCGACGAGAAACAACTTGAAAAAGTCACCAGATATCAGGACTTGAGAATCGAACTGTAGAGACTCTGGCATAAACCAGTGCATGTGGTTCCAGTGGTACTGGGCACACTGGGTGCTCTGCCTAAAGACTTAGGCAAGCACTTAAAAACAATTGGCACTGACAAGATCACCATTGCTCAGCTGCAGAAGGCCACCTTACTGGGATCTGTGTGCATAATCCGCCAATACATCACACAGTCCTAAACGCTTGGGAAGTGTTTGGCTAGTGATTTGTGATACGAAACCCACCATAGTTATCTTGTTCGCTGTGTACACTATCGTTTTTTGTGTGTCAAACAACAACAAAAACTATTTCTTTACTCCCCACTCCACCCCCCCACCGATATATTTTTCACATCTATAGAATGTAGAGTCCAACTCTGTTATTCAATTTCACTCAATCTCCAAACCAGGCGGACTTTCTGTTGTGGCCTGTCAACTGCCGGCCTCTCCTTCAGCCGAATAAGAGGCGGCGGCGGCAGCGTGAGAGTCAAGGACAGCATCAGGGCAACCTGAGAGCTCTGAGGGGGAAGAAGAGGGAAGGGAGCTGGCAGAGAGAGAGAGAGAGAGAGAGACCGAGTCTGGGCCGTCCATCAGCTCTCAGATGGAGAGTCAACAGCCCCCAGGTCTGGAGGTGGCTGATGAGGAAGAGGGGGAGCTGGGATCAGTGCCTGATGCGCAGAAGGCAGAGGAGAGGAGAGCAGTGGAAATCTATAGGCCGGTCCTTGGGACAGAAGAGCCACTGCTGCTAGAGAAGCCCCACCCTAGCTCTGGGGATAAAAGGCAGGGGGCAGGGATTAATAGTTGTGGCAGACAACTATTCCTCTCCCTGATGGACAGATTTATTAGCCTGCGTGATAAACATTTTACCGGGGCTGCCAAAATTCCTAATAAAGGAAACTTTTGAGTTCACGTCAGAGGTTTTGTCATGTTTGGGTCAGAACACATTCGTAAACATTGCATTGAATCTACGTATTGAGCCAAATGCATCCAAAGCGATTTGTCTCAACGGTTTGGAAAAGGTTCTGGTCTCTGCTTCACCTCCTGTCAGTTCCATGGTGAGCTTCTCACTCTCAATCATCTTCTTCTTCTCTTCCAATTCAGCAATCAAGCTCTCCTTCAGCTCGATTTTTTTATCTTCAAACTCCTTCACTGCTGCTTTTTTCTCTTTGATGTAGTTTCGTTCCACCTGCTCTGTCTAATCCACACCCAAAAGAAAAGGAGAGCACTTTTAAGGTTAAGGTGAAACGTAGGTTGCTGTTGCGTGAGTGAATTCATTAAGCGGCTGCCTGACTCCCATCTTGGGTGGGGTTCTAATAAATTGGGTCCAAAATAATGATCGCAGAGTCCCAGGGGTGCAGCAAAAGGAAGGTGAATGTGGATTGATGGATGGAAGAGAATGGCCAGTCTAAAGGGAAATATATAAACATGGTCTGTTATTCGTTTGCCAAATAAAAACGCAGAAGGAATGGAGTTAACTGGGGCAACCTGAAGTGTCAGGTTTTCAGTAAGCTTTTATAAAATTTCTATGGCAATGTAACTGGTGGATTTCTTAAGACAACGATTATTTCTTGGAGACAGTAACAGTAGCAAGAAACTAACCTGAGGCTTGCTAATTACAAGTACCTCTGCTTATATCACCTAGATGTTATGTATGACTTGAATCATTTCCCCCTCCGCTTTCTGAAATGCACCACTGCAATTTTTTTGTATGTAGGATGGGAAAATAATGTCCCATTATTTTCTGGAAGGAATTCCTCCAGTGCCTACTGTTAAATAAATGCAGCAAGCAAGCCTCAATTATTGGTTTTAGGGATTAGATTTTACAGGTCCCGCCACTTGGTACAAAAAGGGAGTCCTTGCAGATTTTACTCTGCTGGCCGTTGGCGACGATAGTGAGCAGTGCAATGGGACAACTTGCCGCGGCCGAGGTGGGACTAGAACTCTCAGTCTCCAGGTGATTGGCCCAAAGTCACCCACCCAGCTTTCATGCCTAATGTGGGGACTAGAATTCATGGTCTCCTGGTGATTGGGCCAAAGTCACCAGCTGTCTTTCGTGGCTAAGTCAGGACTAGAACTCATCATCTCCTGGTGATTGGCCTGGTGCCTTAATCACTAGACAAATTGGTCTATTTTTATGTGTACCTGATGGACAAAACTACCAGCCACTCACCCCACCGAAAGTACTTGAGTGTATACTAAATCATATTTTTTTTGTACAAGATTCATTAAAATCAGTTAACAGCAACTCTGTTTAAATTTCAGTGAATTTATTCCAAATCTGTCTAGCCTGGAATCCAATGCAGCAAACATAAATAATCCTGAAGTCCTAACGTAAAATAGTTTTTGTGAGATATACTTACTTCCAACTGAAGAAAAAGCTCTGGAAGGAAACAGACATGACAATTATTAGAAGGAAAATACAACCGTGTTTAATTTTAGTAGAATACTGGAGTTGTTCTGGGATAGGTTTGTGGATGACAAAAGAGGATATTGTCTTTAACGCTAATATGGCAAGTGGGCTTTGAATATACTTCTTTCTGAACAAAATCCCTCAAAAGTACACAATTCACCCACACACAAATGCATGCACGCACGTTTATTCATCATTTATATTGCATTTATACAATTTTGATTTATATTTATGTAGCTTGTCCATCTCAACAAAAGTCCCTTGGGGCAGCGCACAACAAAGCAGGTAAAATGTAAAACACCATAGATTGATATAAATGCATTAAAAACAGACATATAAAATCACATTAAAAACTAAAGATTAAAAAAAAATTGAATATGTTGTTACAGCAATCCAAGCATTATGGCGTCTGTCTGGTAAAGCATTATTTATTAAATTTATATACTGCCCACCTTGCCGCTTGAGGAGATTCAAAACAAGAATGATGGAAGTTACATGGAATTTCGGGCATTTATTTTCCAGTATATAGATAGGACCTAATTGTGAGAGCGAATTGTGAGAACTAACACGGCGCTCACAACAGGCTGTTTCTTGATTTTATAAATGAACCTGACGATTAGTGATAGCTCCAGCTAATTCCAAAAGGAAACACTGAATAACTAGCTCTAATAGCATAGCGATGGAAATGTTGGGCTCAATTGTAGTGTCAGAGCGGATACCTCACTTTGTAAGGTAAGAATTCTGCCCAGGTAATTTTACACATTAGGACGAATTTGTCACCTCAGTGCAACCGGCTCACCTGCATTGCGAATCCTCTCTTTGTATTGCTGATCCAGCTTCTTCATTCTTTTCTGATATTCTTGTAAGGTACCTATGGAATAAGAAGTCAAAGTTAAATCGTTGCAGAATCAACTGTTTGGGACCAACAAACCTTCTTGTTAGCATAGTTTCTTTTCCCCTGCAGGTTTTGCAAGAGACCAGATCCAACAACTCAACATTCCAGTGTAGGCAAACTCACAAAACTGAATGGTATCGTAGTTGGCAATTTAGAAGCTTTACCTTCCTGTAGTTGCTGCAGCTGCCTTTTTAGTGATGCCAATTTATCCTGGTACATCCTGCAAAGAGAACAGGTTTTAATGTCGTAAGCTGCCCAGAGTTACTTGGCAGTGGGATAGGGGACATTTTTTTTTAATAATAATAATAATAGATGAGAAAGAACTGGAGAAGATAACAAAATATAAAGAATAGCAAATAGAAATAGAATGACTGTGGCAAAAGAAAAGGCAAAAAGGTGGTACCCATAGTGCAATCCCAAAGCAACTGAAACATTGTTATTATCACTTTTTTTCTGTGAACACACTGGCACACATTAAAAAATGAAATTCTGATGCTCTCGAAAGAAAAATAGATACATAACCACACACACATATATGTACATCTATATCTACATACCTATCTATCCATCTACCAGTCTGTCTATCCATCTATCCATCTTGTATAATTATTGTACTTTATTCCAATCTCAGTTTAAATTGTACATTTATTCCAGTTTCATTTTAATTGTATTTTATTCCATTTTAAACGGTTTTTATCGGATTTTAGTAATAATTTGTGTTTGGAAATCTGCACTTTGATATGGCCCATGTAGTCAATAAAGTAATATATGTACCTTGAATATGTGTGTGCATGTGCATGGTTATATATTTATACATATATTTATACATACACACACACACACACATATACATAAGTATATTAAAGTCTATTTTGAATATAGAGTAGAAAATGAGTCTTGAGAGCTAAGAAGGCCGATACTAGACAGTACCAAGGTGTCACAATACTCACTGTTCCTTCATTTCTACGTAATCTTCCTCATCGTGTTTTGCCAGATCAGTTTCACTGGCATCTTCCGTATCTAAGCAAAAGGATCAGCATCATGTCAGAAAAAAAGTCAAATAAAAATATTTTTTTGTTCAAGCCAGTTTCTCCAGGGTGACCCTGCAGGGCAAAAGCTGCTTAAAACTGGCCTTTTAAAACCCGGTGGCTCTAGAGATGCTGGGCCTCTGCAGGGGTGACTTTTAAAAGTGGCAGGGATGGGTATTGTGGTCCACCACCCAGAGTCTCCATGGTAGGGAGAGAGTAATGGGCATTGTGGTCCAGAAGCAGCAACTGCCGCGTTTGGTGCTGTGGTTGGATACCAGAAATCCACGGCAGGAAAAAGGAGGGTATTGTAGCCCAGCCACTTTAGACAACGTATATGGGAAGAGTAATAGGTGTAGATCAGAGGTCTTCAAACTTGACAGCTTTTAAGACTTGTGGACTTCAACTCCCAGAATCCCCACTCCTCCAGTCATGTTAGCTCAGGAATTCTGGGAGTTGAAGCTCACAAGTCTTAAACTTGCCAAGTTTGGAGATCCTTGATCTATTCTATCTATCTATTCTATTTCTCTATTTCTCTCTATCTATTCTACCTCTCTTTATCTATTCCCTTTACCTATTCTATCTTTTTCTCTCTCCCCCTCTATTCTTTAGTCTCTTGATTCTACCTATCTATTCTTTCTTTCTATCTATCTATCTATCTATCCTATCTTTCTCTCTCTCTCTCTCTCTCTCTCTCTCTCTCTCTCCCTCTTATCTATTCTATCTATCTCTTTCTCTCTCTCTATTCTACCTCTCTTTCTCAATCTATTTATTCCAGGAGTCTTCAAACTTGACAGCTTTAAGACTTGTGGACTTCAGCTCCCAGAATTCCTCCTCCAGTCATGTCAGCCCAGGAATTCTGGGAGTTGAAGCCCACAAGTCTTAAACTTGCCAAGTTTGAAGACCCCTGGTATAGATAGTCCTCAACTTACAACAGTTCATTTAATAACCATTTGACGTTATAATGGCACTGAAAAAAGGGACTTATGAACTTTTTTCACGCTTATGCCCGTTGCAGCATCTCCACGTTCGCATGATTTACATCCCTATGCTTCGTAACTGACTCGTATTTATGATGGTTGCAGCGTCACACGACTCTCCTTTTGCGACCTGCCGACAAGCCACGTCCATGGGGAAGCCAGATGATGGGTGTTGTAGTCCAGCACCTGCACTCCCTTGAGCTAGGGGGCACAGCGATGGGTGCTGTGGTTGGGCCCCTGTAAACATACTACAGCCAGCAATGGGTGCTGTAGTCCAGCCACCAGAGATGGGAAGTGATGGGAGTTGCAGTTCATCCCATGCTTTTTCCACTGATGGCGGAGCATGATGGGCCCTGGGGTCCAGCACTTGCCTCCTCCCTCCAAAGCGATGGTTAGTGTGGTTCAACGACCCCCCAGAGAGAGAATTATGGGTGCTGGAGTTCACTCCATATATTCTCCGTTGTCGGCACAGCATGATGGGCGTTGGGGTCAGGCCCCAGCCAAAGGGATGGGTATGGTAATCCAGCCCCCTCCCCACCCCTCCATAGGAAGCGACGGTCTAGCTAGCTCCTCCCGTCCCCCATAGTGGGCGGGGAGTGATGGGTGTTGGAGTCCGGCCCTCCATCTGCCCCCCCCCCGCCTCCGCCCCCCAGACAAGACCGGCCGGGCTCACCCTCGTCGGAGTCCCGAGCGCGTCCGCTGCGCTCGCCGTCCTCCTCCTCGGCGGGGCTCTCCAGCTCCTCCTCCTCATAGCTCTCGGCGGCGGCGGCGGCGGCGGCTGCAGCGACAGCAGCGGCGGCGGCCCCCGGGGGCAGCGTGGAAGCCGGCGGCGGAGGCGGCGGCGGCGGCAGCGGAGGCCCCGGGGGCAGCGCGGGGGAAACCAGCGCGGCGGCGCTCATGGCCCGCGAAGCCGGACGAGGGTCGTCCTCCCGCCCCTCAGCGCCGCTCCCTCCTCAGGCGGGCGGCCAGAGAAGCGCGCTCCTTCCTCCGCGCAGGCGCGCCAGCTGCTTCCGGGACCGCGGGGCGTTCCTCCACCTTGTCTGGCCCGTCGCTCTTTCTGTAGACGCCTGGGCGGGGCCTCGCCTTCCTCCGGGTCCCTCCCTCCCCCCTCCCTCCCCCCCTCTTTCTTTCTTTCTTTCTTTTAATTATGGAATAGAATTAAAAGAATAGGACATCATTAAAGTAGAATTAAAATAGAATAGAATTAAAGTAGAATGGAATAGAATAATAGAATAGAATTAAAGTAGAATGCAATGCAATGCAATAGAATAGAATATAGAGTAAATATAGAATAGAATATAGAATAGAACTAAAAG
>NW_020769420.1:1522117-1532641 GCF_900518735.1 Pseudonaja textilis | reverse complement strand
GAATGCAATGCATTGCACTAGAATATAGAGTAAATATAGAATAGAATGTAGAATAGAATTAAAAGAATAGAATAGAATTAAAGTAGAATAAAACTAAAGTAGAATGGAATGGAATGGAATTGAATAGAATAGAATTAAAATAGAATAAAATTAAAGTAGAATAGAATTAAAGTAGAATTAAAGTAGAATGCAACACAATGCAATAGAATAGAATATAGAATAGAATTAAAAGAATAGAATTAAAGTAAAATAGAATTAAGATAGGATAGGATTAGAATACAATAGAATACAATTAAAATAGAACTAAAGTAGAATAGAATAAAATTAAAATAGAATAGAATAGGGATAAAATAGAAATAGAGTAGAAATGATAGAAATAAAAGAGAAATAAAATAATAGAAATATAATTCTTTATTGGCCAAGCGGGATGGGGCACACACCAGAAGTTTGTCTTTAGCAGTAGCTGCACCCTGGTAGGTGGCGTTTTCCAGCCCCCAACCGGTAGAATTCGAACTCAGGGCTTTTGGCCCCAGGCAACCTTTCCTGGATCCTTTTTATTTTATTTTTTTTTGCCCCGCAGCAATCGCGCGGCACCTTCGCGCAAGGTGTATAAACCACCCTCCCACAAGGCCCCCCTCCCGACGCGTGGGCGGAGCCGGCCCCCCCTCTCTTTCCAAAGCGCCTCTGATTGGCTCGCTCTTCGTGGAGGGTGGGGAAAGCCCGAGAGAGGGAGGAGCTGCTTAACTAGAATGACGGGGGGGGGGGGAACAGGCTGAAAGAATCGAGCGCCGATCTGTCGCTTCGGCCAAGGCTTTCCCCTTCGGAGGAGGTTCGGCCAGACCCGGGGAGTCGAGAGCCACGCTCATCGATCGCCATCGGCCGCGCCTGACGGAGCGAGCGAGCAAGCGAGCAAGCGGCGGCTGCTGCCTCTCAGGCGGAGCGGAGGTCGCTCGGAGTGCGGACACCGCGGGCTTATCCTACCCGGGTCTGACCGGCCGCCGGCTAGGAACTTTTCCAAGCCCCGGACGGGTAAGGAAGCACTTTTGAAGCGGGGGGGGGGGGGGGGAAAGGGGGGGGGGGGGCCCCCGCAGGGGGGGGGGGGGGGGGGAAAGCACCCGCCAATTGTGGAGAGGGGGGCTTTTATTTGCTTATTTTTTCCCTCTTCCCCCACCCCTTAAGAAAGGAAGTGAAAAGGTGGCGCTGGGGAGGAGGGAGGGGGGAAAAAAGAGAGGGGGAACGCCAGAGGTCATCTAGTCGGCCTCCCTGCTCGAGGGCGGCGGGGGGCGCGGAGGGAGTGGGCGCCGCCGTCGCCGAGCAGAGCCTGGCTGTTCAAAGAGTTCCAGTGCGGGGAGGGAGGGGGAAGAAAGAGAAGAGTGGGGGGGAGGGGGAGAGAGGGAGGGGGCATCTTGGGAAGGAGAAGGGGGGGTCTGGGGAGGAGGAGGAGGGGCGGTCTGGGGTGGGCAAGAGAGCGGTGGGGGAGCATTATTGGGAGGAGGTGGGGAGGGTCTGGAGAGGGCAAGAGGGGGGGGAGAGAGGATTGGGGAGGGGGCTATATTGGGAGGGTGGGGGAGGGCAAGAGGTCGGATGAGTGGCGGAGGTTGGGGTTATATTGGGAGGGGGCGGAGGAGGACAGGTGGGGAGAGGGGTGGGTGGGGGTCTGTATTGGGAGGATGGGGGAAAGCAAGAGAGGGAGGGGGGCTATATTGGGAGGGGAAGTGGGGGGAAAGAAGGATTTGGAGGCTGCAAAGAGCCCTCCATGGTTTGGAGGGGGGACCTGGAGTGGATGGTTGGGGTGGGGGGGGTTGCTTTAAGGAAGACAAAAGACTGGTGGACCTTAACCCCTGAAATGCTGGGGAAGGCAGCCAAGGGGGGGGGAACTGTAAGTAGAATTTGGGGGGCAGAGAAGGGGAGGGCTGGGAGGAGCAACCTTTGCAGCTGCTGGTTTGGCCCCCCACCCAAACTCTTCTGAAATAACAACTCTCCCTTTTTATGTCCTTGTCTTTGTGATTGATGTGAGTCACTGGAGGCTGGGAGTTCTAGTCTCTAAGTTTAGGCATGCAAGCCTGCTAGGTGAGTTTGGGCCGATCCCCAGGAGATTGGGAGTTCTAGACATAAGAGTCAACCGGGGGGCTTTGGGCCAGCCCCTGTCTCTCAACCTAGCCAGGGTTGTGGTTGCACGAGAAAAAGAGGAGGAAGAAGGAACATTATGTCTGTTCTCCACCTTGGGTTATTTATAAAAATAATAAAGGCAGGATAAAAAAATTATAATTGGTAAATCAAATGTAAAAAAAATGGACTCCTGCTGTAATGAACTGTGTTGACCATGAGATCAAGGATATCGTGTGTGTGTAGAGAAAAAGATTATAGAGAAAAGTTGAAGGACTATCCTGAGATGGACAGAGTTGGTCTTGAGATAAGGACAAATTGTACTTCCCAGCGCCGTGTAGTCTCCCAGTATAAAATAGCAGAGTTGGAAGGGACCTTGAAGGTCTTCTAGTCCAACCCCCTGCTTAGGCGGGAAACCCTATATCATTTCAGACAAAATGGCTGTCCAATCTCTCCTTAAAAACTTCCAGTGTTGGAGAAGCCACAACTCACTGGTTAATTTTTCTCACAATTTCCAAATCCTTTTTTCTCACAATTTCCAAATCCTTTTTTCTCACAATTTCCAAATCCTTTTTTTCCTCCCTAAATTCCACCTTGAACTAGAGATTAACTTTAAGCCAGAGGCTAAGCCTGAGAACTCCTTACTTTGAAAGCAATTTGTCTATGGAGATTCTCCGTCATCCAGATCATGGTTGTCCCAAATGTGTTTTTTTTTTCCTCCCAAGAAGCGACTGGACTTTCTTGGTTTTTCTTTGAAGACATTTCGCTTCTCATCCAAGAAGCTTCTTCAGCTCTGACTGGATGATCATTCCCCACCATCCAGTCAGAGCCGAAGAAGCTTCTTGGATGAGAAGTGAAAGGTCTTCAGAGAAAAAAACAGAAAGTCCAGTTGCCTCTTGAAAAAGAAAGTACCTTTGGCTTTGAAAACAATTCCACTTAAAGTCAACCTAGGCCCGTGATGGCAAACCTATGGCTGGCTGAGCAGTCAGAAGAGGACCCAGGCCCATCCCCTATCCATCCTAGGGCACACAGAGTGGAAAGGATAAGGGAGAGATGTGGTCTCCTCGGGAGGAGAGGGCCTTGATCCTCTTCATGGGCTGCAGCTGTGACAGCTGAATAAGAGTTTGGACCTGTGTACTGGCAAACGCTGGAAACAAAGCTTGTTTTATTTGGGCCTGAAGTTATCTTGGTTGGCGTCCTTCCAACAGACTGCGCCTTGTTATCTCCTTGAATTTGGCAAATACTTATCTTTTTCCATTGTGGAAATTTCATCATTGTAGTTTGTTTGGTTTTTTTATTTCACCTCTATCTGCTCATTAAATTCGGACTGTATTGCTTTCTTTTGAAGACTATTTTTGAGTACGTTTTATCCCCAACTGAGTATTGTTGAACAGTGGGGCCAAGTTGGAGGCATTGAAGGACATTTATTTACGTTTTGGATTTTGTTACGTTTGTGTTACACCCTGGGTCATCACAGACTGCTTCTAAAATCTACAACATCTGGAAGAAGGAATACTCCTTTGTGTGTGTGTGTGTGTGTGAGAGAGAGAGACACCGATTTAATTATAAGGTGCCTAGTCAAGGAGAGGTTTCCTTATGATGACTATTAATTAATTTTGCAAGTGCAGCCAAAGGAAAAAGAAAGGAAAAGATAAAAGGAGATGTAATAAGCATTGTAGCCTTAGCTGTGACTTTTCAAAATAACCCCGAGATAAATCCGCCTTCTAAAATGTCTTCAAAACGATTGTGAAGTTTTTCGTCAACATGAAAACTGCCTTCATGTATAGCCATTTATTTGTCTTTACATTTCGCCATGGAATATACTGGTGAGCAAGATGTAATATGGCTAGTGAGTCCCCAAAATGCCCTTGAGTTTTCTAAAAAAAACTGTATACAGATAGTCCTCGACTTACAACGGTTCCTTTAGTGACCATTTGAAGTTAGAACAGTGTTGAAAAATCAATGACCATTTTTTTCACATTTATGACCATTGCAGCACCCACCGCGATCACATGACTAAAATTCAGACGTTCAGCAAACTGATTAATAGTTATGACCGTTGCATGATTCCCTTTTGCGACCTTAAGCAACGTCAATCGGAAAGCCGGGTTCACTCAACAACCCTGTGCCCAAATTAACAATTGCAGGGATTCCCTTAACAACTGTAGTTAACGTGGAACAAAATTCACCTAGCAAACGTTGCGCTTAACACCGGGAAATTTTGGGCACTCGGTCACCGTCATAAGTCCAGGGACTTTCTGCACTCTCGGTGCAACCATTCCTATTTGGAATCTTGAGGGGAGATTTTTTTCTTCTTTCTTTCAGATAATCCTAGTTTGTGTTCAATTTTCCCCTAAATCTCCATGTCGGCCAGCAGCTAGCTAGGAGTTTGGTTGATGCTAGGCGACATGCCCTAAAATAGCATGGCAGAGAAATCTTGAGCTGGAATTGCAAAATGGGTGAATTTAGCATCCTTTGGAAAGCGGGGAGGGAAAAAAAAATAAAATCAGACTTGATAGAACAGGATTGGATTGAGAATTTTGGACCAAGTCAAAGATATTTCTTAAAAGCTCTGGTCTGTGTTACCGGATTACTTAAATGCTTTCAGATCTTTAAATAAGCCTTTGACTAATAGTGCAAAATTGCTAAGTTATATAACTGGAAACAAAACCTGAGTCTTGAATCATTAATTTTTTTTCAGAGTTGTGTAACACGTCAATCTTGAATATGTTCTCCTATCTATCCCCACCTTCACCAAGCTTTACATATCTATCACCTTTCTAATCTTCCCATCAGGGACTTTTGCAATAAAAAACAAACACACTTTCATATCACTTTAAATTGCCTGGAGTCTCCCTGGAATGTTTTGTTGGCTATTTATTCAGAAAACTGGTCGAAGATGTGATATGTGTGTGTGTGTGTATGTATGTATGTATGTAATGTGATGTAATGTAATATATATATATATATACATATACTTATATATTTGCATTGCATTGGATTATGCATTGAATTGCATTATGCATTGAACTGCATTATGCATGGCCTTATATATATTATATTATTATATATGTGTATATACATATATATATATATATATATATATATGTAAAGAGGGGGTGAATATTTATAGCATTGTTCATTTTGAAATGTGCTACAGAAAGGCTAGAAACAAAATTAGCATCCAAAATTAGTCTTCTTGCATTGCAAAGGGAAAGCACAGATGGCCGTCAACATACAACCACAGTGGGAGACAAACTTTATGTCACTAAGGGAGAAATTTGTTGAGGGAGTTTTGCTCTGTTTTTCAACTTTTTTCGCTGCGTTTGTTAAAACGGAATCACTGCAAGTTGTTAAATTAGTCCCCCAGTTGTTAAGGAAATTTGGTTTCCAGGTTGACTTGCTTGTCGGAATGTCGCAAACCTTCTGTGACTCTGTGATCATCATAACTGTGAGTCAGTTGTCACGCAGCTGGATGTAACTCATGCGACCGTGGCGGATGCTGCCACGGTCATAAGTGTGAAAAATGGACATAAATCACTATTTTTCAGTACAGTTGTAACTTCGAACTGTTGTAAGTCCAGGACCACCTGTCTGATTTGATAACTGTTTATATATTGGGTTAAAAAAAAACACCTATAATTCAATATTTGTAATTTTTTCTGCCCTAGATTTAAAGCGGGGGTCTTCAGCTTTAAGACTTGTGGACTTCAACTCCCAGAATTCCTCCTCCAGTCATGTTAGTTCAGGAATTCTGGGAGTTGAAGTCCACAAGTCTTAAACTTGCCAAGTTTGAAGACAATGGATTTAACGGCTCCTGAAATCACGTTCTGTCTTCCTACTCCATTCCAGGAAGTGGTTCCAATACTTTTCATTTAAAACATTTATTTTTTCTTCTCCGAAAGCTTTGTCCCCCAAAGCATTTCTGCATTCTGTTATCTCCAGCAAGGGAAACATACCAGATGGTTATGTTACAAACCAAATCCTTGAGATTTTAAAGGAGACTTACCCGTAGGTCACTGGAGTAATAAATTCACATTTTTTTTTCCTCTCCTGCCTGATTTCCTCAGTGGTCGTTGTTGTTTTCCTTTGAATGAAACCCAAAAATAATAATGAGGAAGCTGCAATAATGTTGAATTGGAATAGGGAACCAACCAATGCTTGATATTCTCTGCACCAGCTACTTCCTGATGGTGAAGGAGAAGGAGGTGCATTATGCATTTGTGCATGGTAAAAAAAATATGCGTGGGGGCTTATTCATTTTTGTCCATGTCAGAGAAAAGGTTGCAGTGGTTCAAGAAATATTGGGAGGCTTCTTCCTCCTTCCACAGAAGGAAGCATTATTATTAGCATTTGAGTGAGTTGACGATGCTCACCCTAACTTAATTTTGGTTGCTGCTGAATCTCGCCTGGTGTGGAGGAAGTAGCAGAACTAGGATGACTGGCAAATAACCCCTGAGGGCACTGATGATGATGATGATGATGATGATGATGATGATGATGTCCAGATAGTGGACGTGGCAGTACAGTGCATAGTCCTTGATTTTCGACCATGGTTGAGCCCAAAATTTCTGTCGCTAAGTGAGACCTTTGTGAATGGAGTAGGAATAGGAAAGGGAATAGAAAAGAATTTTAAAAAATAGAAATAGAAATTAGAATAGAAATAGAGTAGAAGAATAGAATAGAATTTTATAATAGAATAGAAGTAGAAGATAGACTAGAGCAGAATAGAGAATAGAATAGAATTAAAAAAATAGAAATAAAAATTAGACTAGAAATGGGGTAGAATAGAATTGAATTGAAAAATAGAATAGAAATTGGAATAGAATAGAGGGCAGAATAAAGTAGAGAATAGAACAGAATTAAAATAGAAATTAGAATTGAAAGAGAGTAGAAGAATAGAAACGAAATAAAAAAATAGAAATAAAAGTTAGAATAGAAATAGAATAGAATTAAAAAATTAAATAGAAATTAGAATAGAAATAGAGTAGAAGAATAGAATAGAATTAAAAAATGGAATAGAAATAGAAGTTAGAATAGAACTTAGAATAGAATAGAATAGAAATATGAAAGAACGGAATGGAGAGGAGAGGAAAGAAGAGAGAAGAGAAGAAAAGAGAATAGAACAGAATAGAATAGAATACCGTGAAATCAGGTGCAACCTGCTTAACAATCCTCTGGCTTAGCAGTGGAAATTCCGACGCCAATTGTCGTAAATCAAGGACTGCCTATGCTCCACTTATAATGGTACGAAAATGTCAGATGCAATCTAAAAAGCTTACAAAACCCCTTTCGGCAAAGCTAGAACAAAATGCTTTCAACCTGGGAATATTTATTTTTACGCAAGCTGTTTGTTTTAAGGACATACTTTGTGGCTGAAAAACTTCAGAAACTATTTGAAAGGTGGCGCCTCTGTATTCTTTCCTGCAGTTTGTTTTCTTTCTAGGGTTACATTGTCCTCTTCTGGTTTTTCCTCTTCTTTTAAACTCCTCTCCCCAGACATGGTCTTGTAATTAACTGGGCATCTTCAGAGTGAAGATTTAGATTGGTGGTTGACAGCCAGAAGCTGGATGGGGATGATGGGCCCTTGAACCAGGGACACTGCAAAGGGATCCTAAATGCACGCTACTTCCGCAGTGCCCCAAATTTTCATCGCATGACCCATGGGGGAACGCTGGCGACCGTCATAACTGTGAAAAGCCACCCATATCCTGGGGCCCCTTTTGTGTTACTTTTGTGGACTCGTTAGCTCCCGCGTTGACAGGCAAAGCTCATTTTGTTCCTTTGGATTGTGTGACAAGCACTCTGAACCACCTTGTCTTACATAGTTTCTCCTCTCCTGCCTAGGTCGGTCCTCTTAAAACCCGTTTAGTCGAATTAGGGAAATCTCCAGATCGGCTTTTCCAATTTCTCACCAAGTAAATAATCAGATTTAATGAGAGAGAACAAGGGAGCCTTGATCTGCTTTGCTTCGAGTGAAGCCATGAAGTTTTTCTTTGTCCATTCGATGAACAGTTGAGGGAGGTCCTCCACTTACGACCATAAATGAGCCCAAACCATCCGAGGTGGGTAAAATGAGGACCCAGATTGTTGGGGGCAAGAGGTTGACTCTGTAAACTGCTCAGAGAGGGCTGTAAAAGCCCTGTGAAGTGGTATATAAGTCTAAGGGCTATTGCTATTGCTTTGCCCTTCTTCCTTCCTTCCTTCCTTCCTTCCTTCCTTCCTTCCTTCCTTCCTTCCTTCCTTCCTTCCTGTGCAGTAGTTAGAAAGCAGTATTGACCAGCTCAAGATTGACTCAACCTTCTGACCCTCCGCAGTCGGTAAAACGAGGAGAGGATTGTTTGGGGCAAAGAGGCTGACTCTGTAGACCGCTTAGAGAAGGACGTAAAACACCCTGAAGCGGCATATAAGTCTAAGGGCTATTGCTCTTGCTAAGCCGGACAGTTGCTAAATGGGTTTTGCTGCATTTTACAACCTAGCTTGCCACAATCCTTAAAGTGAACCCCTGCAGTTCTTAAGTCATGCAATCAAAATTCAGAGGCCTGGCAACGGACCCGTATTTACGACGGTCACTGGGTCACGTGACTCCCTTTTGTGACCACCGGAGAAGCGAAGGCAACGGGGAAAACCAAATTAACCTAACCACCATGTGACTGAGTTAACAACGACAAGAGAAGATCCTACGGCAAGGAGGGCGATAAAAACAGGGGAAAAATTCACTTCACAGCTGTCTCACTTAGCCGCAGAAACGTTGGGCCCAGCTCTGGCCGTAAATGGAGGACTCCCTGCCCCAAATGTAATTTTGTGAATTCATTTCATCCTGGCTCATTTTTTCACAAGCCCCCTTTTTCTTTTGACCGAAAAAAAAATCAGAGATAAAAATCTCGGCTCGTGCATGTATCTTGAATCCATCTCCCTTTTTAAATAAGCAATGTCTTCACACGGGGATCAAACGATTACACACCCAGGTCTGCACCCCCCGCTAGGAGAGCTGTGTCATGACTTTCATTTCCCGGAGGAAGGGTGGGATAGAAGTTTGACTTAAAAAACATAACCACTTCCTCCAGCTGATTCTGAAAGCGGAAATAAAATTAAGATACAGTCCTGTGGGCTGGCAATCGTACCTCTCCAATTGCCTAGTTTTTTTTTTTTTCTTCCTTCCAAGAATGTTCCACGCTCTAATATTTCTCTTTATTCCCCGTATAATCCTGCCGCCTTTCATAATTGCTGCTTTTGTTCTTTGTTCTTTGCTAGAAAAGTTGGTTCATCCCTGC
The DNA here is from genome assembly GCF_900518735.1 of Pseudonaja textilis. The sequence goes on along the minus strand of NW_020769420.1, from coordinate 1,523,261 downwards.
AGTCATTCCTGGGTTGACGATGACGTAATCAACCTAAATTTTATCCCAAAGGGGCTTTTTTTTTGTTTTTTTCTCCTGTGGAAGGCGTTTCGCTTCTCATCCAAGGAGCATTTTTCAGCTCAGATAGGATGGTGGGGAATAGAAGGCTTTGTATTCCTTGTAGACATCTGGTTATTTGCATCCTTTTTAGAGAGCCGTTGAGTTTTTATCTGTGTCCTCAGAGTCACCTGAGTGGTGCAAACGGTTTCTGGAGTCTGCAATTTTTTTTCCCTCTGGAAATCCAGAGGAATGTCCATATAAGGCTTTATAGAGTGGTATTAGTACCTCCCTTGATCTCGATTGTATCCCTCTGTTAATGCAATTTAGGATTGCATTGGCTTTTTTGGCTGCTGCTGCACATTGCTGGCTCCTGTTTAGCTGGTTGTCCACTAAGACTCCAAGATCCCTCTCCCAGTTCCTGCTATTGAGCCTGGTTTCACCCAGTCTATATGTGTCCTTTTGGTTTTTCTTGCCTAAGTGTAGGACTTTCCTTTCCTCTGCATTGAATTTCACTTTGTCCTCGATTTGCAAGCCCCTGTTTAGCGACAGCTCAAAGTTCAGAAGGGACTTGCAACTAGTCTTCATGCTTACGACCGCCGCAGCATCCCCACGGGATCAACATTCAGAAAACCTGACACATATTTATGACGGTCAAAGTGTCCCGGGGGAGGGGGGGAGGTGTCAAACAATCCCCTTTTGCGGCCTTCGGACCGGCCGAGTCCGATGAGTCACTTAAGAACCGGTTTACTCATTAAGCAACCGCAGTGGCTGGCTGAACAAACCCGGCGAGAAAAGTCGTAACTGTGGTCGGTCCTAAGTTGAGTACTCCTCCTCCCCTTCTTCTTCCTCCTCCTATTCTTCTTCTTCCTCTTCTCCTTCTGCCTCTCCTCCTCACTTCCCCCTCCTCCTCTTCTTCATATTCTTCCTCTTCCTCCTCTTTTTCTTCCTCTTCTTCCTCCTCCTCTTTCTCTCCTCCTCCTCCTCCTCTTCATCTTCTTCTTCCTCCTATTCTTCCTCTTCCTCCTGTTTTTCCTTTTCTTCTTCTTCTTCTTCCTCTCCTCCTCCTCCTCTTCATATTCTTCCTCCTCCTCCTTTTCTTCCTCCG
>NW_020769420.1:1491103-1522107 GCF_900518735.1 Pseudonaja textilis | reverse complement strand
CTCCTCCTCCTTTTCTTCCTCCGCCTCCTCTTCCTCTCCTCCTCCTCTTCATCTTCCTCCTCTTCTTCCTCTCCTCCTCCTCCTGTTGTTATTGTTATCATTATATTATTGCTCCCATAAATGTTTCTTTGGGGAGGGGGCTTAATCAATGGAGAACCTGAAACTTCTCGGGCAGCTTCGGCGGGGCGAAGACCCACCTGTCCACTCTTCGCGGGGGCGGGTGGGTGGGTGGGTGGGAGAGCTAGATTTTGGAAGCTGTCCTATATTAGCAGAAGGGGAGTGCGGGGGGGGGGGGTTTGCATCCCTGCAGAAAGCAAAGCAGGCCGGAAGGTAAAAACGAATGCATGAGTCACATTCTGAGCAATCCATTCTCTCCCTCTCTCTCCCCCCCACTCCTCCTTTTAAATTTAGCTTTTGGATGGAAAGCCAGCGGCTTGGGGGGACAAAGGCGGTCTGGGAGGGGGAAAAAAAGGGTGTGGGGGGGGCGGTTTGGAAAGAGAGAAAAAAGGAAGCGTTTCTGCCCAGCTACATACAGGGGGAATTGCCACCGGCTGGTTATTTTTAGCATCTGAAGTTATCTCACTGCAAGCTTGAGACACTCCTGTGGTTGCAGATGCTGGTGCATAAGGCTTGTGTGTGTGTTGTGGGGAGGGTTGTGTGTTTTTTTTGTGTTGTTTTTTTTTTTTTGCTTTTTGGGTGGGGAGGGGGGGTGCTCGTCCCCCTCCTCTCTTGCCGGTTCTTCGAGCAGAGGCATCGCCAGCAGACTGACGGGTACGTTACTTTAGTTTTTTTTTAATTTTTGGGTGGCGGGTCGGGGGTGAGGGGGAGATTTGGGGAAGGGGCTTGAACTCTTGAATTCTCCTTCTTGGAGACCTCTCTTCTCTCCCCCCCCCCCCCCCCCCCTTTCCTTTCCCCCCCCCCCCTTTCCCCCAGCAGCTTGTGCAGGATTTGAGGAAGGGGCTTGGCCTATTTCGTTGGTTTCTGACTGGCTGAGTCAATAAATATGTGGTGAGCGTAACTATTGGTTACTTCACGGGGTAAAACGAACATGCTTGTTGTTTACATTTTGCACCAGTAACACGTCGGATTTTATCCTTTCTTTTTTTTTCTTTCTTTCTTCCCCCTTTTCTTTTTCTCCCCCTTCCTCCTCCTTTTCCTCTTAACCTGCCACGATCCAGAATTTAGGTCGTGCTGGAGAATCTCGGATTTGAGAAATAGCCCAACCGAGCAAGTTTCGAACCCACCTCTTCCCACCCATCCAATTTTTTTTCTTTTCTTTTCTTTTCTTTTTTTTAAAGGGAGGCTTTCCAAGCATCGCCATTAATACTTGAAAACTTAGCATTTTAAGGGCGACTGCAGTTATTATTATTATTTTTAATCCCGGGATGACGGCTCGTCCTCTGTTTTGCTGGGGCTTTCTTATTTGGCGGGGGGGGGGGAAGAGGAGAACCTGCTAAAAGGCTCAGCTCTCCCCACCCTTTTCAATTTCTGCAAGTTATTTTATTATTAATTTTTTTTAAGAAAAAGCCAGGCCAGGAAGTCAAAAATTGTATCCTGGAAAATAAAAATAATAAAAAAAGCAGTGGCAACAAAAACCTTATTTTTTTAAAAAAAATATATATATTATTATTGTTGTCAGGAAAACTGCAGGGATGTGTCATTGTAGGCAGCAGGGGCTTGGTTTCATTTGAGAGAGATTGTTTTTTTTTTAACCTTCGCTTCTAAAAAATCTGCAAAGAGGCGTCTCTTTGGCCAAGCTCATTTAAGGAGTTGAAGATTGTAACCTTTTGGTGAGTGTGTTTGTGTGTGTGTGTGTGTGTGTGTGTGTGTGTGTGTGTGTGTGTTTTAACCGCTTACCTTCCTTGAGTTCTCTCCCTTGTGTAGAAGAAAACTTGGATATAATTCGCCTAAGTAAATAAGAGAGGAGGAGAATGCATCTAGAAAAGTTTGCATCGTTCTGAATTCTTGCATTAGGGTTTCTTTCATTCCCCACCCCTGCTACCACAAGAAGATATTACGGGTATCGAACAGATTTTACATACTTCCTAAGCGAGATGTTCAGCTTCTCTTTAGATAAAGTTTGTGTTTAGGCTAATTGGGAGACTGGAGATAGACATAATACGGAGTAACAGACTTGGAAGGGACCTTGGAGGTCTTCTAGTCCAACCCCCTGCTCATGCAGCAGGCCTTAAACCATCCCAGACAAATGGTTGTCAAGTCTCCTCTTAAAAACTACCAATGTTGGAGCATTCACAACTTCTGGTTGCAAGCCGTTCCCCTGGTTCATTGTTCTCACAGTCCGGAAATTCCTCCTTAGTTCTAGGTTGCTTCTCTCCTTGATTAGTTGCCACCCATTGCTTCTTGTGCTTCAGAGAATATAGACTCTCCTCCTCCTCCTCAAGTGTTGCTCTTGGCATTAAGTAGAACTTTTCAAAGTTTTTCAGCCTATTTGTCCTTGTTTTTATTATTATCCTGTACCGTCTGCCAGATGGTAATAGTTCAAAAAAAAAAAAAGGGTGCCCAAGATGAGATATATCTTTGAGGATGTTTTGAACTTTCTTAAGGCAACAGGAGCTCTAAAGCTCTTCCAGAGAGGGGAGAGGGCAACCAGTGATCCTCTGGACAATGACCTTAACCTTCTGGAGTGACATCCTATCTGCCCCTGTGCAATTGGCAAACCATACAGAGGTGCAGTAAGTTAAGATACTCTCTCTGGTGCAGCGGTAGAAGGACACCAGCAGTCTTCCATTCAGTTGTTGTTTCCTGAGAAGCCTCAGGTAGTCTAATCTCTGCTGGGCCCTTTTAACCAGGGCTGCAATGTGAGCACCCCAGGTCAGGTCCTCTTTCAGGGTAACACCCAGAAACTTTAAAAATAAAAAAAAGCACTTGGATGCCTGAGAATCTCCATAGACAACAAGGCCAAAGGGAGCCCAGGAGGGGTTGCATCTCAGAGTCCCTGCAGAGGAAGCTGTAAAAAGATGTTTGTAAGATTGCCAAGGAGATGCCTTGTAAGCAGGATATGTGTGGGCCACAATACATCCCACCCATCCACGCAAAGTGAAAACCAGTGAAATGAAGAGGATGAATGGATTGTTTGTCCTCCGGAAGCATTGGAGAGGCTAATTATGACAATGATCTGAAACAGATTGTTCCACTTTTTTTTTCCAGTGGAACAATCCACTGGGTAGTTGGATAACAGTGATTATTTTATCTGTTGTTATATTTTATTCATACATACCCTGCTGGAAGCCAGTCAGAGAAGGCTGCAACCTAGAACGAAGGAGACGTTTCCTGACAGCGAGAACCATTGCCTTCAGAAGTTGTAGGTCCTCCATCACTGGAGGTTTTTAAGAAGAGACTGGACAGCCCCTTGTCTGGAATGGTGTAGTGTCTCCTGGGTGAGCAGGGGGCTGGACTAGAGGACTTCCAAGGTCCCTTCCAGCTCTGTTACTCTGTACTTAAGGTACAGCACTGTCTCAGTTTGTGATAGGACTATTACTCACCCACTGTCATCCATGAAGTCAACTATTCCTGGACATGGGATTCAATTCACGCTTTATTTCCTTTCTGTTCTTCTCTGGTTTTGTTCTTCTCTGAAGTGCTGTAGTAGCCTCTAATCACCTTGATTGCTCTTCTTTGCATTCTTTCCAGAGTCTCAACATCTTTTATTGTTGTTTTATCCTTAAGAACAAAATAGACAAGTCTTCCTCAGGTTCCTGAAGAATTTGAGAAGGAAGGGGAAGACTCTCAGTTAGATGAAGAAGTGGAGGATAAAGAAATCCATTGGGAGTTGACCTAAGCTATGTTTAGCCTTTAGCCTTCAAAGGCATCTTAAGAGTCCGTAGATGATTACGAGAGCTCCTATAAAGTAGCAGCAAAGAGAGAGTGCTCCGTTTAATCGCCTTTGCTAGCCCTTCTAACGATAACCACAGGGCCTGCCATCTGTTCGGATCCATGGCGGTTCGTTTACAGAGGCGTGCCTAAATTGGTTTTGGCCAAATCCTGAACATTAGCTGGTATTGTGTAGCGCTTAATTTTTATGCAGTTGCTTTCCCCCACAAAGGCCAATAATCCTAAACTGGTTTTGTGGTCGGATGGCCCAGTTCCACTTAATCTTGAGAGGAAAACCCAGTGTTTGGATCCTTTCAAACAGCCCACGTCCGGGTTTCTCAACTTTAAAGGTGGGTGGACTTCCAACTTCCAGAATTCCCCAGCCACGAATCATCCATCTTTAAATTGCCACAGGTTGGGAGAGGAAGAAAGAGGCATTATTTGTATATTTGAGAACCTGATCTGCTCCTGGGTAATTTAACTATGTATTTAATTGGATGTCAGTACTTCTAAGACGAAGTTGTTGTTGTTGTTGTTTTTTAAAAAAATGGAGAACTTTTGGGGGGATTCATGGTGAACTAGATGTCGCTGGAAGAGTGCGGACCGCATTGTGGCAGAGATCAATGGCCAGACAGTGAATTCTAGCTGACAAAATCTCTCTTGGAAAAGGAGAGATTGTGAGATCGCCCATTCTGATACTCCGGACAGCTGCTTTTTATGAGGAGACTGCGGGAAATGAGGTTTTTGTGATCAGCTTGTGATTTGAGCAGCTGAGAGTTGAGGGATTTCAATCAAGTTCAGATCTGTAATATCGGCTATTTTATTTTGTTTTAGGTTTTTTTTTTATCCCCTCTTTGTTATTTACGGACATATCATTCGCCGATCCTGATTTCTTAATCACTTTCAGAAATTGCTTCTTAATGATTTTTTAACTACTAGGAAGCTTTGCAGTAGCATATTATAGAGCACTGGGTATCTCTCCATCAATCCTTAGTAAAATAAGTTTTAAATATAATTTAAATGCCTCAAAATATTACATATTTATATTTTTGGAAGAGAACAGCAAATGGTTGAGTAGAACGTTGGTTTTGGAAACTCCAACTAGGAGTCCAGATGAATTTGAAATAAGGTATTGAAAGTAATTTTAAGAATCCTTCCTATGGATAAATGCTGTTGTTTTGAAGTAATTGAATTAAAAACAACTTGCTACGATGGGACTTTGAAGGCTGGGTGCTAGAGGAACCCAAAAGAATGAAATATCACAATTAAAGGGGAAGAATACTTAAACTTGACTTATTAATACAGGATGGAGCAAAATATATTGACATTGGATGAACTGAAAAATATTTGTGAACAATGGAGCCAGACGATAATTTGAATAGTGTCTGCCATTATAAATAAACTGTGTTTGTATGACTGATTTAAAAGTGGATTTAAAAATGACAGGCTATAAGAATAATGTAGAAAAAGTTGTTATACTGGATATACAAATGAAACCTGCTGATGTCTTAATAATTAAAAGGGATATACAAATAACAAACCAGTTGAATGACCTGGACAATTTTCCTATACTGAATTTCAAAAGAGATTTGTTAAAATTTTAAATAATTTTGTGTGGGGCAAAGAAAAAAAGATAAAACAAATGAATTCATTGTTTGAAGGGACTAAAGATCAAGATTGTTAAAAGTAAAAGGAAGGAATTTAAAGTTAGATTATTTGATCAAGGTTAACATAGATACGTTATTATCCCTGGTAACCCTTAATGGACTTTGCGAATCAGAAGTGAATGACATGGTTTTAAGGATTTATTTATAGATAAAGGATGAAGTATGGGGAAAAATATTGTTCCTTGTATTTTAAGAGGAGATAAGTTACTGAAATTGTTTACATCTGTGATGAAGGAGAAAGTAGTTTACGTACTTTTCATTTTCTGTATTCTTTCTTTTCTATATATTTTTTTTTTGAATTTGTAATTTTTTGAACTTTGCAAACCACACAATGCTGGCACTTACAATGTTCGAATTTTTATGAACCACAACTCTGCAGCTAGTTCACTCCTTTGCTTGGAGTTCCATAAGAGATTTCTTTTTTTTAATCATTTTTAAACTGTGCGTTGTACGATGCTATCTGTCGATAGAATCACTTGTTATCGAAGGATTTCCTGAGACTCGAATAAGGGTGCCTTCCTGGTGAAAAAAAAAAAGGGGTTGTGAAAGCTTATTTTAACATTTCTTCTGTTTTTATACCATCTACACCTGCAGCCTTACAATTCTTCAATTGAGGTTTCACTTAGGTTTCCTTTTCATCCGCTTTTTCTTGGACGTTGAAACCTGTAAGCATTTGCTTCAGTTTCCATTTTTTAGTATATTATTGTCTTGTCCGTACAAATCTCTAAAATCCTTCTTTGGTCTTCCTCATTTGATTTTACCCCTTTTATTTCTAATTCACTTCGTTCTATTGGCAGCTTCTTGTTTAGCCCTCTATCCAGTTTCAAAACTTGTTTTGATGATCAAACCCACCCCACCTTCATTTTCTCTGCCTCTTAATCAGTGATAACCACTTTGCAATTCTCTTTTCTTTATTATTTCTTAATAATATTTCTTAATAATAAAGAAAAGAGATATTTCTTAATAACAGAGTTGGAAGGGACCTTGGAGGTCTTCTAGTCCAACCCCCAGCTTAGGCAGGAAAATCCCGTGCCATTTCTGTCTAGCTTTCGTGCCTTTCTGGCATATTTTTTTTCCTCCTCCTCGTGCCAAGTTGTAAAATAAATCCCGCCCCCCAAATTTTAGCTTTGTAATTTTGAAGTCCCTTGTTGTCCCCTTCTTAGGCGGAGAAGCGACAAACAATATGTTAACTATCTTAAATCCACACATCAGTGAAGGAGAACCCAAATCACAGGAGCGAACGTTCGTTGGCGTTTTCTCTTTAGTGATAGATCGGTTAAGGAATTAATTGTCGCGCTTGTTGTTTCGAAACAGTGATAGCAACTGTTACATTTTGAAACGGGCCCAACTCTGTCTGCCGTTACTGCACTTATGCATATGCTATCAAGATTAAGTCTGCTGACATTGTCATAATATTTTGGATATACACTTCCACATATTCATTTTCCAGCTGGTTCTCCGTCATCGGCTCTCTGCCTATAAGTAAAAACAGTATCGAAATTGAAGGCAGGCGTTTGATTCCCTCTCTCGTGATTTTAACCTTATCCCCCCCTCCTCTTTCTTCCCTCCCCCTCCCCCACCCCCCCTCCCCAAAGCCAGGTTGTCCTGTTCATTTCCTGCAAGATACTCGTAGCTAATGACCTAAGCATCAGAGCTCACCGTAACAGCATTGCCAAAAAGGCATTAAGTGTTGTAAATCTAATCTTAGGAAACTTCTCCTCTGGAAATATTGAATTGCTAACTAGGGCATTCAAAACCTTTGCTAGACCAATACCCGAATACAGCTCATCGGTCTGGAATCCACACTGCATATCAGACATTAATACAATTGAGCGAGTCCAGAAGTATTTCACGAGAAGAGTACTTACACTCCTCCGCTCACAGTAGAATACCCTATGTCGCCAGACTTGAAATTTGGGGCTTGGACAATCTTGAAATACGCCGCCTACTGTTGGACTTAAGCGTAGTACACGAAATTATCCGCTACAGTGGCTACTTCAGCTTCAACTGAAACAATACAAGAGCACACAATAGATACAAACTTAATGTTAACCGCTCCAAACTTGATTGCAGAAAGTACGACTTCAGCAACAGAGTGGTTAATGCCTCGAATGCACTACCTGACTCTGTTGTTACATCCTCAAACCCCCACTCCTTTAACCTCAAACTATCCACTATTGACCTCACCCCATTCCTAAGAGATCTGTAAGGGGCTGCATGTGCACCATTGAACCTATTGTACCTATTGTCCCTGTCCTATTGTCCCCATTTATTCGTACCTATTTCCTGTACTCTTACTCATGTTTATACTTATACCTATTATCTTGTAAGCGATTGACAAATCAAATCAAATCAATCAATCAATAAAAATGCTGTGGATAGCATCAGCTGGCTGGGGAATTCTGGGAGTTGAAGTCCACACGTCTTAAAGGGACGAAGGTTGAGAAGGCCACCACACCTTTTCAAGTTGTTACGGTTAAGGAACTTAAAACATGCCGGCCTGGGGATTCTGGGAGTTGAAGTTCACATGTCTTAAAGGGATGAAGGTTTAGAGGTACACCCCTTTCCAAGTTACTACGGTTGAAAAACAAAAAGCCTGCCAACTGGGGGATTCTGGGAGTTGAAGTCCAGCCATCTTAAAGTCACCAAGGTTGACAAAACATTCAGGGTAAGACTGAGCAAATTCTTTGTAAGTAAAGTCGCTCTTTGTTGCTGATTTGGTTTGCAGAGGTTTTTTTTTTCTTTCTGCCCTTGTTAATCCATCTGGAAGTTGGAATATCTTGTTGGAGGGCTCAAGAAAACTGTTCATGCAGATATGCGCATATGTTTGGGGAGAGGTTTACCAGAACAGCACAGTAATGGAAGGAGTCATCATATCAGAACAACTTCACACTGCTGACAATACTGTATAACTACCACACCCTCAAGGCTGAGCTGGAGCCAAAAAAATAATAATTGCTGGCTCTGGAAGAAGATGCATGAATAGATGGCCTGTTAACAATTCTTTCCTTTCCAGTTTGCATTCCTCTCTGCTTTGCTTAAGATTCCCCAAAGCATTTGTTCCAATCTCGGTGGATTTGGGAATAAAGTTTTAAAAGCAGGAATGTTGTAAGCTTGGTACGCACTTTCTTTGTTACTGTAGTAGCCATGGTGGTTGATGATTCAGGGTTTAATCTCACATATGAAGGCACATAAAGGTGTCCCGGGAAGTTGCATGTTCAAATCTGGGTCAATCATCAGAGCTTTCAAATTCGTGCTGGAGCCCATTCTCAGGTAGCTTCTCTCCACAAGAATGTATGCTTTGGGCATACATATTCATAGTATTTATATGGTGCCTTATTAGGTGTGGCTTCTTGGTTGATTGAGATGTTGATGGCCGGCTATTAAGCTGTTGGCTGTTGTTTCCTTGTGCTGCCAGGTTCTCAGCTCCTGATAGGCTGGTGGAAAATCAGCCTTCCTGTTGACTGCCAAGGGGCTTCAATCATTTCCCTGGATGTTTTTGTACCTGCTTGGCCAACAATCATAGTAGCTGCAAAACTGAATGGATTGCGACATGAGGCTGCCAATGAGTTTGGCTCTCCTCCTTGTGTTCTTGCAATCTGGTTAGCTTCCTCCTCATCTGTCTTGCATAGTCACAGGGGCCATCCATGCAGGGGATCCGGTAGATTACCTTGGAAGCGTCTCCCACCTCCAAGCGATTTTTGCAATGCATGACAAATCCCTCTGATCCCAGGGACCGAGCCAGATTGGATCCATGGTTGGATCTGTTATATTCAACCCAGCCCATTGGTTCATTCACTCAATTGATCCAAGTTTGCCTATCGCACCTGGTTTTTCACCATCTCCCTCTTCTTTCTTCTGTGGATTCAACCCAAAAGGATTGAGAACTTGCTGAAACTTTCAGAAACCAGGCAGGTTTCTGTATTCTTAAATGTGAAGAATCCACACTGTTCGCTCAGTTCGCTCACCCCTTCCTGGGTTGAAGGGCCGTTGTGTTTGTGACCATCCCAACTGGATGAATCTGCTTCCCTTTGTTCTTTTATTGGCAAGTCGTTTCCCCCCCCCCACTTGGATGATATGTGGCGTTCTGTCCATGAATAATCAGCAAGTAGCAAGAACACAAGGAGTTACAGATGCAAACCTCTGGCGGTGAGAACATCTCCACTGGGCATATCATAAATCACCGAATGGGAAGGGACCATTTGGGCTGCTGGGTCCAGGCATCTGCTCAATATAAGAAACTGAATGAAAACCTCCCTGAGAGATGTCTGCCCAGATTGTGCTCGGTCGCACCCAGAGAAAGAAAGTTCGTGACCTCCAACCGTGCTGTTCCCACTGTTGAGAAACCTCAAGGACAATCTTGCCTTAGGCATGCTGAACATCAGTCAATCCTACACTGTCCGTCCGCCTAGGTAGAAATCAGCTCCAGAGGAACCTAACCTAACTATCAGATATCAGCCTAAAGCTATCAACCAAACTATCAAGTATCAACCTAAAACTTTCAACCAAATTGTCGAGAATCGATCTAAAACTATTAACTGAAATATCAAATATCAACCTAAAGCTATCCTCCGAACTATCAAGAATCAACCTAAAACTATCAAACTATCAAGCATCAACTAAAATTGTCAACCAAACTATCTAGAATCAACCTAAAACTGTCAACCGATCAAGAATCAACCTAAAACTGTCAACCAATCAAGAATCAACCTAAAACTGTCAACCGATCAAGAATCAACCTAAAACTCTCAACCGATCAAGAATCAACCTAAAACTCTCAACCGATCAAGAATCAACCTAAAACTCTCAACCGATCAAGAATCAACCTAGATCCAACCCAGACCAAAGGAGAAATTTCCTAACAGTGAGAACAACTAATCCGTGGAACAACTTCCTTCCAGAAGTTGTGGGTGCTCCATCACTAGAGATTTTTAGAGATTGGACAGCCATTTGTCTGAAATGGTATAGTCTCCTGCTTGAGCAGGGGGTTGGATTAGAAGACCTCTAAGGCCCCTTCTGACTCTGCTCTTCTTGGACCTCTTCGCATCCCACAAGAACTGATTTTAAACTCTAGAACAGGGGCCTCCAAACTTGACAACTTTAAGACTTGTGGGCTTCAGCTCCCAGAATTCCCCAGCCAACATGTCTAGCTAAGGAATTCTGGGCGTTGAAGTCCACAAGTCTTAAAAGCTGCCAAATTTGAAGACCCCTGCTCTAGAACTTCAGAACATCTTTGGCCTTTAGAAGTTCCCTCACCCAGAAGACATGAACTAGGCAAATGTAATAAACCTGCCCACCAAGCGGTATCTTTCTAACAGGTAAACGGTCTCTGAATTTACTTGAAAATACCAAATGTAGGTATCTTTTGATAGAAGATGCTTGAGTTCTTCTTGAGTTACATAAAGGACGGATGAACTAATTGGTGTTCATCTTCTGAAGTTTTTGTTTCCCGTATGCCTGTCCATCAACCTAAGGGTGCTGCTAAGACCAACCTTACTGAGTCATATATTTCTCTCATTAACAAAACCAACCACTGGGATCTTAGGCAGGGCCTAAGTATCTGGTGGAGAAGATCAGGAGATGTCTACAGATGGGTGGAACAATACACTGGAGTCTTTTGCCAGCCTCTTCAACCCCTGGCTTGCATTTCCAAATAATGGGGCATGTTTCCTGGCCTACTCCATAAATTCTCTCTGTTTCTCTTCCAGGCCGTTTCCAAGCGGGTGGGTGAGGTTGCCTGTGACATTTCTGAAGACATCTGAGAGGCTTCAGAGTCTTCATGTTGGCGGTTTTTCCCCCAAGTCAAATTTTTCATCCTTTCTCTTCGTAGAGCAGATTGGTTGAGCAAGACATTTACAATCATGAGATAGGAGGCTTACCCGAGAGTAAGCCAACACTTGTTTTTTTTTTTTTGACAGCAAGTAGGTGTAAGACTTGCTAATGATTGTTTCTCTGTATAATAGTCTCTCACCTCCGTGGAGTTACGCAAACTCTCCGTATTCCTGGATTGGACAGGAAGGTGCCTCGATTTTGTGTTGAAGTATTCACCTTCACAGAGGATAAAACAGGCTTTCTAGAAGTCTACGGGGATTCTCAGTCAACCAGGTCATGGCTTGTCCCAAAAGTGCTTTTTTTCAAGAAGCAACTGGACTTTCTGGTTTTGTTTTTTATGACATTTCCCTTCTCATCTAAGGGGCTTCCTCTGCTCTGACTGGATGGTGGGGAATGGAAAGGAATGGAATAGAATTAGGGATAGGGATAGAACAGAACAGAACAGAACAGAACAAAATAGAGAATAGAATAGAACAGAATAGAATATAGAATAGAATAAGGGATAGGATAGGATAGGATAGGATAGGATAGGATAGGATAGGATAGGATAGGATAGAATTCTTTACTGGCCAAGTGTGATTGGACACACAAGAAATTTGTCTTTGATGCAAATGCTCTCAGTGTACATAAAAGAAAAGATACGTTCGTCAAGAATCATAAGGTACAACATTTAATGATAGTCATGGGGTACAATAAGCAATCAAGTCATACTAGGAAACAGTCAATATAAATCGTAAGGATACAAGCAACAAGGTTATAGTCATACAATCACAAATGGGAAGAGATGGGTGATAAGAAGAGAAGATTAACAGTAATAGTATGCAGACTTTGTAAGTAGTTGGACAGTGTTGAGAGAATTATTTGTTTAGCGGAGTGATGGCATTCGAGAAAAAACGGTCCTTGCGCCTAGTTGTTCTAGTGTGCCGTGTTCTATAGCGTAGTTTTGAGGGAAGGAATTGAAACAGTTTATGTCCAGGATGTGAGTGGTCTGTAGATATTTTCACTCATGCAGTATACGGGTCCTACAGCCTCATGTTACATAACTAAGCTCCCTTTCATGCCGAATAAACTGAATTATTGATGTTGTCTTAAAGAGAAAACTATCTTTAGATAGATTTTTACTCCCCAAAGCATTTTATTAAAATAAATGTGATTTTAAAAAAACCCAATTTAAATTTTTTTTAAAAAATCCATTTTTTTTTAAAAAAAATCAATTTTTATCCACCCTGGCTATCTCTACACCCCTCCCTCCCTAGCTCCGTCGCACCAGGCTGTGTCAGCCCCAAAGCCACGAGAAGAGAAACCTCCCTAGAAGAAAAACTACCAAAAGGAAAATGGCCTCAGTTCGGCCAACTTCAGGGTTGACGGTAAGGTCTGTGCCATGCTTCAGCCTGCCTTCAAACTCCCTGTGGATGAGTAAGATGGAAGAACGTAAGTCTGACTCATGCGTTTGGATAGATGTCCACCACCACCACCACCCAGCAAATCTGAAGTCAGGGGGCAGGGGAGGGAAGAAACTGGAGAAGAGGCAAGTGACGTGGTGGGTGCATCATGGTTTGCGTGGCTTCCGCAACGAGCCCCAACGGTGTGGGCAGCCCTTCTGGGCATTCATCCTTAGTCATATCGTTGGATGCTTTGCACACTCATCTGGCTACAAACTCTGTCTAAGAGCACATTTTGGGAAAGAGAAAAACACGGACGAAGATTTCAAAACACAATCGCAGTCTACAGGAACCAAGAAAAAGAGGCAAGAAGCAACGGGCAGAAACTAATCAAGGAGAGAAGCAAGCTAGAACCAAGGAGAAATTTCCTTCCCGTGAGAACAATTAGCCAGTGGAACGGCTTGCCACCAGAAGCTGTAAATGCTCCAACACTGGGAGTTTTGAAGAAGAGATTTATTCATTTATTATTTTATTCATTTATTATTTTATTCATTTATTATTTTATTCATTTATTATTTTATTTATTTATTTTGTCAAGCGATTGTAAGATAACAGGTATAAGTATAAACATAGTTATGAGTACCTGAAATGGATGCATATAAGAAGAATAAAAAAGGACAAGGACATTGGTACGCTTACGCACGCACCCTACAGGCCTCTTAGGAAAGGGGTGAGGTCAATAGTAGACAATCTAAGGTTAAAGTTTTTGGGGTTTGGGGAAGAAACCCCAGATTCAGGTGGAGGATTCCAGACATTGACCACTCTGTTGCTGAAGTCGTATTTCCTGCCATCAAGTTTGGTGCGGTTAACCTTGAGTTTGTATCTATTGTTTGCTCTTGTGTTGTTATGGTTGAAGCTGAAGTATTCATTGACCGGTAGGACATTGCAATGTATGATTTTATATGCTCTGCTTAGATCGGACCAAAGGCAGCGTAGTTTGTCCATTTGATTGAAATGATATAAGGGTTTCCTGCCTAAGCAGGGGGTTGGACTAGAAGACCTCCAAGGTCCCTTCCAACTTCGTTATTCTGTAAAGAGGGTGGGGGGGGGTCAATCTATTCTCTAAAGCACCTGAAGGCAGGACAAGAAGCAACCTATGGAAACTAATCAAGGAGAGAAGCAACCTAGAACTAAGGAGGAATTTCCTAACTATCGTGAGAACAGTTCATCAGTGGAATGACTTGCCTTCAGAAGTTGTGATTGCTCCATCGCTGGAGGTTTTTAAGAAAAGACTACATAGCCACCTGTCTGAAATGGTAGAGGGTCAACTGCTTGAGCAAGGGTTGGACTACAAGACCTCCAAAATCCCTTCCAACTCTGCTATTCTCCCCACTTCTCTGCTCGTACCTGTCCCCTTAAAAGCAAAGAGGAAAAAGAAAGGGTAGTTCCATAAATTGTTCAAAAGAGATATCGTACCGTGTGTGGTTGCTCATTTTAACTATGGCTGCTTTGCCCTTCTCCTGCAGGTCAGAAAAATCAGCGGACAGAAAGCCAACAGAAACTCCAGAAGAAAAATCCAGATGTTTCGCCGAAATGCGTTTTGAGCCATAGACGACGGTGAATGCCATAATTGTCCAGGTAAGGTGAAGAATTTGAGCATAAGTCTTTGTGGCTTCTTGCAGGGAGTCCTTGATGTTCCAACCACAACTGAGCCCCAAATTTCTGTCCCTACGTGAGCCTTCGAAACAAACCCTACGTTCATTCCCATCCTGGCTTAATCCCTTCTGGGATTTTTGCTTGTTAACGACATTTGAGATACAGGCAGTTCCCGACTTTTGAGCACGATGGAACCCCAGATTTCTGTTGCTAAGCAAGACAGGTGCTCGATGAATTTTGCCCCATTTTACGGCCTTTTTTTTTGCCAATGTTGTTAAGCGAACTGCTGCAGTTGTTTTAGTTAGTAAGCACGGTTTCTTAAGTGAATGTGGCTTCCTCTTTGACTTTGCTGGTCAGAAGGTCACAAAAGAGATCGTGTGACTCCGGGACACTGCAACCAACATAACTATAAATCTGTCATGCCCCTGTCGGAGTCTGAATCCGAGGAGGAGGAAGACGAACAGCTGACAGGGAGTGGGAGTGTGGCTCCGTTGGCTGTGGAGGAAACTGGGGAAGGGCAAAGTCTGGCTGGGCAGAGGTAGAACAAGGGAGAGGGAGTTCAAAGGAAGACCCAGGCCCACCCCCTCTTCATCCTAGGGCACACAGGGAGGAACGGAGAAGGGAGCAATGTGAGTTGTGTGGCTTATGGGGGAGGAAAGGGCCCTGATTCCCTTCATTAGCTACAGTTTTTGTTGACCACGTTTTGGACTTGATTCTCTGCAGGCTGTTCCTGGGAGAGTTTTTCTCCAGCCAGAAGGTAACCTGGACATTGAGGGGCAAAGTTGGAGCTAATAAAGGGACTCCTACTGATTATCTGACTGTGTGGCCTTTGTGCTACGCCCTGGATCATCACTGGATGCCGTAACGGTCGTAGGTCCCAACACCAGTCCTAAGTCATTTTTTTTTCCAGTGCTGTTGTAACTTCAAACAGTCACTAAGCGA
This sequence comes from Pseudonaja textilis, assembly GCF_900518735.1. Next base: position 1,506,797 of record NW_020769420.1, on the reverse strand, counting down.
ATAGATCACTGTTGTAAGTCCAGGACTACCTTTCGTCTGGAAGCATTTTATAGCCTTTTCTTCCCTCATGTTTTCCAAAATACAACCTGATTTTTCCCCCCCTCCCTCAGATTTCTCTGCTTCAAATGCATATCATCTGTCAAAATGAGTCACTCCCGCTGGGACGGGTGAGGTCATTTAATTCTTTATTTGGACCTTCCAAATCCCGGCATCTTGCTAGAGCTAAGGGTCCCCAGGCGAATCACAGATGTGTGTAGGTCATGCGAGGATTTTTTTTTTCCTCTTAAAAATATATTTTTACTGAGGTAATGTTTAACAAGATAAAAAAAAACAATACAGGGACTTTAACAACAGTTCGCTTACTGACCATTCGAAATTAACAAAGCCACTGCGGAAAAAGGGGGACGTTTTGGCCACTGATTCGCGTTTACGACGGTCGCTGTGGTCCCAGGGTTGTGTGTGATTTCCCTTTTGCCACCTTCTGACAAGCAAAAACCCGTGGGGAATCCCAGGATCACTTAATGACCGCGTGACTCACTTAACACCTGCAATGATTCGCTTAACAACGGTGGCAGGAAAGGTTGTAAAATGGGACAAAACTGTCTCGCTTAGCCAACGGAAATTTGGGGCTCAGTTGTGGTCGTAACTCAAGGACTACCTGATAAATATTTTTTTAAAAAAAAAATCATGTAAATGGGTCTTTTTTAAAGGGATTTGGAGGGGAGCGAGGAATGAGCATATTATATTTAATTGAGGAGCAATCCCATCTGATAACCTTTGATCTTAAAAGGAAAGATAAGGAATATAAAGTTAGCTTATTTGATGAAGGTTAAAATATAGATGTTATTGCTGGTAACTCTCAATGGACTTTTATCCATTATGACCAAATAACTAGGCTTTAAAATTGTATTGTTGGAGAAGAATTGAGATAATCTACCTTTTCTGATCCTCAAACTTATAATTCACAAGTTCATTTCTCTCTCTCTCTCTCTCTCTCTCTGTGTGTGTCTCTCTCTCTGTCTCTGTGTCTCTCCCTCTCCCCCTCCCTCCCTCCCTCCCTCCCTCTCTCTCTCTCTCTCTCTCTCTCTCTCTCTCTCTCTCTCTTTTTTAGGTTTCCAGGCTCTGATAAATGAAATTGTCGATCTTTCTCTAATCAAGTTATTTTTGTGTGTGTCATCCCTGCCAGTTCTGATATCTTCATTCTTCCATTGTGAGTATTTCAGAATCTTTCCATTTTGGGGCACATCCCACATAGAACAACAGAGTTGAAAGGGACCTCGGAGGTCTAATAGTCCAACCCCCTGCTAAGGCAGGAAACCGGACCCCACTTCAGACAAATGGTTGTCCAATCTCCCTATAATAGTCTCAGAACCGTAATGCTATATTAAAAACAATCTTCCATGACTCTTTCCTAATTGACTGTCCATTAATGGTTTAATAATATTTTAATTATTATTTTTTTTACTTCTTTTATAAGCTGCCCAGAGATACCTTGTAGGGAAGATAGCGACATAAAAATTAGAAAGGTGAAGAATCCCTGCAGTTGTTAAGTCAGTCAAACGGTTGTTTGGAGATCCCGTGACCCCCTAGGATGCAGCAACTGTCATAAATGTGAAAAATGGTCCTAAGTCCCTTTTTTTTGTTCCAGTGCCATTGTAACTTCGCATGGTCACTATCATCATCTTTTAATAACCCCATATAGTCCCTTGCGGGGTGAAGTCTGGGAGACTGAATGGAACTGAGTATTTACTGGCCAGATGCCCTTCCTGTTGCCAACGTGGAGTTCTATGTCAGCAGATACAATCTCAACATGGCCAGAAAGAGAAAATTTTGGGTTAACCGCTTTGGGTTTGTTTGTTTTTTTCACCCTAGAAGGCTCTGAAGCCGTTGAAAACCCCACCGTCAATGAAGGAAGAAACCGCCTTGGATTTTGAAGTGTGGGCGAGGTCCTGATTCTGTCCCAACATGCGGAAAGGGGCACCCAAGGATCCGGATATCGCCGAGCTCTTCTACAAAGATGATCCTCAGGAGCTGTTTGTGGGCTTACATGAAATCGGGCATGGAAGCTTTGGAGCGGTTTATTTCGTAAGTAGCTTGAGTTCTCCGTTCTCTCTCCCTTCCCCTGAAAAAAATTGCAGACTACAGGAAACATTTGCACTACTCAGGTGGCCCCGAGGACACAGGTAAAACCTCCAAGTGGCCTCAACGACCCTCTCAAAGGATGCAAAGGACCAGCTGTCTGCGAGGAGTATAAATCCTTCCTTTCCTCACCATCCAGTCAGAGCTGAAGAAGCTTCTGGGACGAGAAGCGAAACGTCTTTAAAAGAAAGAAACAAGAAAGCCCAGTTCCCTCCTGAACAAAAAAGCACCTTTGGAAGAAACGAGAACCTTTATTAAATTTTATTTCTCTCCCCCTCCCTTCTTCTTCCGTTGCCAGGCCACCAATGCCCGGACCAACGAAGTGGTGGCGATCAAGAAAATGTCTTACAGCGGAAAACAAACCAACGAGGTAAGAAGAGCACACGTGACGTCTCAACCTGCGGCAATACCGCTATGCTCAAAGGTGGATAGTGTTATTCGCTGCCAACTATTGAAAAAGGAAACCATTAAAATTAAAAAATAAAATAAAATAAAAGACCGGTCCAGCATGGGTTGGTGAGCCACCTATGTTACAATTGTGGTCGTCAGTCGAGGAGTACCTGTACTCAAGGCAGCGTGTGGTTTTGATGTATTTTACTTTATTTATGTATAGATTTACCGAGTTCGATCTAGGTAGAGGCAGTTTGTTTTTCCTCTCTGGGCACAAGGTGAATCTATCTGCTGAACAAAACTCTGTACTGGCAATAGGAAGGGCATCCGGCCAGTAAACAGTCAGCTCCATTCGGTTGCCTAGACTCCACCCCGCAAGCGATTATGGGGGGGGAGGGGGTCATTAAAAGAAGATGATGATGATGATGACCTATTGTGTGGATCGCTACCCGTTTGTATGCTTTTTTATACGAATTGCAATGTGCCACGTGTATTCGTATTTCTTACTTAACAACATAAATTTTGAGCTCAATTGTGGTCGTAAATTGAGGAGTACCTGTACTCAAGCCTGTGTGTGGGTTATTTATTTATTTATTTATTTATTTATTTATTTATTACTTTACTTTATTTATCGATTTGCGTGCCATCTTTCTCTCCAAGGGGACTTCCGTTTTATTTTCTCTTCTCATCCGTGCTGCAAAGCATTGCATAATTTCTTACAATGCAACTCTTAGCCTTGAATAAGTTGCCCTTTGGTCTTTTATATCTTAAAGAGATAAGGAATAATTAACATTCCTTCCTAATCTTTCCGAAGCCCAGGAAACGGTCCCAAGCCGTTCCTTGTCATAAAAACTCCTCCTGAACCGAAATGCAGAAAGCCAAGGCCTTTGACCCCCGCCCTTTTCCAGTTGGTCACCTTTTGAATTTTCTGGATCAAGCGAAGAATCTCGGCGTTCAACTTCCTTTCCTTGCTTCTACTCCCCCCCCTTTTTTTAAATTAACAGAAATGGCAGGATATCATCAAAGAAGTCCGATTTCTGCAACAGCTGAAGCATCCCAACACTATAGAATATAAAGGCTGCTATTTGAAAGAACATACTGCCTGGGTGAGTTGCATCAACACGAGTTTTTTTTTTTTTTAACTGATTACAGATTAACAGAGTTTACAAGGGGACCTTGTAGGTCATCTAGTCCAACCCCCCTGCTCCCCCCCCCGCTTTTTTTTTAGGAGACGTTTTGAGCAAAGATGGTTCCTTAGAAGGGATCGAAGCATAATGCTAAATCTTTCGTTCTTTGGAGAAAAGGGGGGGAAAATAGCTTTACCGGTATGGAGACATAATTCCGGTTCTGAATTTGTCGTTTTAAGCTGCAGCCCTTATGATATACCCAGACTAGAATTAGAATTAGAATTGAATAAGTAGAATAGAATAGAATATAGAATATAGAATATAGTGGAGTGGAGTGGAATGGAACGGAATAGAATAGAATAGAAGAATTCGAAGGGATCTTGGAGGTCTTCTAGACCAACCCCCTGCCTAGGCAGGAAACCCTACGCCACTTCAGACAAATGGTACCACTTCAGACAGATGATATGTTAAGGGCTGTGCCTTTGCATTGCATCGCAGACTAGGATAGAATAATAACAAGAGTCGGAAGGGCACCTGGAGGTCATCTCGTCCACCCCACCTCACGAGACGGAGAGTCTCTATGATTTCAGACCAATGGTGGTCCAACCTCTCCTTGAAAGCCTCCAGGGGTGGAGCAGCCACACCTTTCCATAAGTTGCCTCGCAAGCTTGATCATGGCGTGGACCCCTTAAGAAGAAGACGATTTGCAAATGATGCTGGGAAGTGTAGTTTGAGGCAGTTTCACAGTCTTCCTCCTCTTCTTCCTCCTCCACCCCCTCCTCCTGCTCCCCACAAGCCCCACTCCCTTCTAGCACTGATGATGTTACCTACTTGGGTCATGAAAGGTCTGCAACAAAACCACCAAGTTCAGAGTACACCAAGGACCCCATAGTCCTAGTCATCCTCCTCCTCCTCCTCCTCCTCCTCCTCCTCCTCTCTGCAAACCCTACTCCCTTCTACCCTTCTAGCACTGATGATGTGACCCAGTCTGCAAGACAACAACCCAACCCAGAGACCTCCAAGGACTCCCAAACCGTTCCTTAACGGCTGCATTTCTTTCCATCTTTTCACAGCTGGTCATGGAATATTGCCTGGGATCTGCTTCAGATCTGTTGGAAGGTAAGTCTTTGGATCTCCTGCCCTGTCTTTTGGACCACATGGGAATTACATTTTTTTTTAAAGGAAATTTTTTTTTTTAGGGTATTACATTTTGCAACAGCATTTCTTAGGCCGTCCATCACCGTTCCCTAACAGCGACCACCAAATCTTTTCCTCTTCCGTCGCTGGGACGGTTTCTGTCCTATGCGCCGAACATCCATTCAGCCGGACTGTCCTAGCTTTGGAAATTTCCAGGCTGTCATTTTGCCTCTGAATTAACTGCCTCGGGGGGGTCTGATTTCCATCTTTCTGTGCTTCGTTTGGATGATGGCTCGGAATGACGAGAGAGAGAGAGAGTCTTTTCTAACCGCCCGTTGCCAATTTCCATCCTCCTGGGTCCGTCCGTGTTTTATTTTTCCCGTCGTTGGCAACAAAGCTGACGGACTCGGCCAAGAGGCTCTCTCTCCTCCAAGATGGTTCCCATGCACGATATCTTATATTTTAAAAGCTGAAAACAAAGGTCTGTCTTTCTTCGGTGGCACTAGGACAGATTCTCTGCTGTCGTTTCCCACGCTCTTATTCCCCGGGTAGAACCAGAAGAATGAGATATGGAGGGGAGGGGTGTCTCTTTGGTCAGGAGGGGCCGGAAAAAAAAACTTTTTCCAGTCTATGTTTTAAGGGCTGGTTAGTTACAGATCTAAACTCTCTCTCTGTGTGTGTGTGTGTGTGTGTGTGTGTGTGTGTGTGTGTGTGTATGCATATGTGTGTGTTTGTACGTACATGTGTATATGTGTGTGTTTATTTTATTTTTTTATTTTATGTATTTTATATTTTATTTTATTTATATTTTATTTTATGTACATTTTATTTTATTTTATTTTATTATTATTTCATAATTTTACTATTTTTATAAATAACCCAAGGCAGCAAGCATTTCTAATATTCCTCCCCTCCTCCTATTTCCCCCACAACAACAACCTCGTGAAGTGGCTTGGGCTGAGAAAGAGGGAGTGGCCCAATGTCACCCAGCAGATTCTCATGCTTAAGGAAGGACTAGAACTCCCAGTCTCCTGGGGATTGACCCAAAGTCACCCAGCAGGCTTTCATGGCTAAGGCGGGACTAGAACTCCCTGTCTCCTGGTGATTGGCCCAAAGAAACACAGTCAGCTTTCACACCTAAGAAAGAACTAGAACTCACAGTCTCCTGGTGATTGGCCCAAATCACACAGACAGCTTTCATGCCTAAGGACAAACTAGAACTCACTGTCTCCTGGTAATTGTCCCAAAGCCACCCAGCTAACTTTCATGCCTATAGTGGAACTAGAACTCACAGTCTCCTAGTGATTGGCCCACATTCACCCAGCCAGCTTTCATGCCTACGAAAGAACTAGAACTCACTGTCTCCTAGTGATTGGTTCAAAGCCACCCAGCTGGCTTTCATGCCTAAGGCGGGACTAGAACTCACTCTCACCTGGTGATTGGCCAAAAACCACCCATCTGGCTTTCATGCCTAAGGAAGGACTAGAACTCACGGTCTCCCAGTTTCGAGCCCGGTTACTTACCGGTCTCTAGACCAGTTTGAGACGGATCCTTCATTAGCCCCACTTCTAAACTTTCTATACCAAGGGTCTTCAAGCTTGGCAAGTTTAAGACTTGTGGACTTCAACTCCCAGAATTCTTGAAGCTAACGTGACTGGAGGAGGCATTTGAAGTCTACAAGCCGTCAAGCTTGAAGACCCCCGTTCTATACCATTAAAAGGAGCTAATCTGCCTTTATTCAACCTTCTCCACACATCTTCAAAGTTCCTCCAGGTGAGACTAAAATCTGGTTTTGCTTCCAATCCAGTACATAAGAAGCCTCTTCAGGAAGTAGAGATCGCTGCCATTACCGACGGTGCCTTGCATGGACTGGCATATCTTCATTCACATTATAAAATTCACAGGTGAGAGCCAAGGTTCCTTCTCTAGTTTATCATTGTGCCTCCCCCCCACTTTTTGGGGGGGAACATTCGGGCTTCCCAAACGCACGAAGCCGACTCCTTGTCCCAAGAAAACCCTTTTTATTTAGCTTACAGTGAATTCCTCTCCAGCAAAGTCCCAGCCGACGGTCTTTCAAGAGATTTCACAACTACAGACCCTTATCAGGCTTGGAGAGAGGCCAGACCGGTATCCTCCAAACGCCACTCTGTAGCAGACAATACTCGGCAAGAAGTCAGGAACAGATCTTCGCCCTAATGAACTGAACTTATTGTCTCCTGCAAAACCCTACTTCCCTTTCGCTCCTCTTTATTTCCTATGGGAGGGGCCATTCCCCGTCCACCTGAGCCTTTACTTTACTCGTGATTATGGGGATGCCGGAAAGGTTTTAACTGTAAAAGAAAAATGGTCTTAAGTCACTTTTTTTTTCAGTGCCGTTGTAACTTTGAACAGTTGCTAACCAAACTGTTGTATGTTGAGAACTACCTGTAGAAAATAACCCTCCTTTTTTTTTTCCCCTGCAGGGATATTAAAGCCGGAAATATTCTCCTAACGGAACCAGGCCAAGTGAAACTAGCAGACTTCGGCTCTGCTTCTATAGCCTCTCCTGCCAATTCTTTCGTGGGAACACCTTACTGGTAAGTGAAACCGATGTGTATTTTTCCTGCAGCCTTTCGAAAGGTGCTGACCCGAAGGGGGGGAAACTAAAGCATCTGTTTTGCTTTTAAATACAATCCCGGCCTTCAAAACAAAAATAAAAAAATTCTGCATTTCCCACCTTCCATGGATATGGACTCCGACTCCCAGAATTCTTCAGTCATCGTGGCTGTTCCTGAGAACTCTGGGAGCTGACGTTCACAGGTCTGCAGATGGCCATGCTTGGAAAACTTGGTCCCAACGTGGCAACGGTAAGACTTGTGGACTTCAACTCCCAGAATTCCACTTTTAAGAGTTGTGGATTTCAGCTCCCAGAATTCCACTTTTAAGAGTTGTGGATTTCAACTTCCAGAATTCCACTTTTTAAAGAGTTGCGGACTTCAACTCCCAGAATTCCATTTTTTACAGAGTTGCGGACTTCAACTCCCAGAATTCAACTTTAAAAATTGTCGACTTCAACTCCCAGAGTTCAACTTTCAGACCTGCGGACTTCAACTCCCAGAATTCCCCAGCCAGCCAGCTGTGGAATTCTGGGAGTTGAAGTCCGCAAGTCTTAAAGTTGCCAACCAGTTCTAAATCAAGAATCCGTATGCAAACATGGCATGTTCTACCCTCCTGGCACAATGGGCGCTGAAAATTGGAACACGAGAAGCCATTTGCAATGATTTTTTTTTAAATCTCCCCACCCTCTGAAAAAAAACAGGCTGATCAACTAAAACCAATCTACGATGCAAATAAGTGCCCGTTTTTGTGGCACCAGGCAGGCATGGTGGAAAAAGAGCAATTATTTCAGAGAATAAATATTCGGAAACAAGCCTGGGAGTCTGGCAAATACTGGTAGTATAAATACTCCAGGGGTATCAAACTTGATTTCATTGAGGGCCGCATCAGGGTTGTGTTTGAACCTCAGGGAGCCGGATGGACATGGCTGGATGGGGTGGGTATGGCCCTCTACCCGCGAAACAGAGCCCACAGGCCCCTGTTTTCAGCTGGGACAACCTCCTGCAGTCTTCTGCTAGGGAAAATGGAGCTTAAGGGAGGCATCTACAACTCCCCGAACTCAGTTTTCACTGGCAGAGGCACCATGGATCGGTCCTTCCCTGTTTCCATGGCAGCCCCCGTGGGCCAAATCTAAGCACTCTGCAGGCTCCAGGGCAGTGGTGGGATTCTACCAGTTCGCACCTATTCGCTAGAACCGGTTGTTCACATTCTCAGCAGTTGGGAGAACCGGTTGTTAGAAGAAATTCCTGGCCTAATCCTGTAAGGAAGGCAGGAAGGAAACATTCTGGTGTTGCTTACAGAAACTGCCTCTCCGTTAACCCTTATTACATTCTTGGCAGGACTAGACTTCCTGTCTCAGGAACTTCTCTGGAGTATTTTTTCCCCTCCTTTGCTGGTACTTTGCTTGTGTGGAGGGACCATTCAAAGTTACAATGGCACTGAAAAAAGTGACTTATGACTGTTTTTCACACTTACGACTGTTGCAGCATCCCCACAGTCACGAGAGGCCAGGCAAGGAGAAGCATTCCTCGATGTGAGTGATGTTGAGCTGGCCACACCCAGCCAGTCACATGACCACCAAGCCATGCCCACCAACTAAGCCACGCCCACAGAACCGGTTGTTAAAAAACTTGAATCCGAGCCCTGCTCCAGGGCCTTGAGTTTGACATCTCTGCTCTACTCCAAGCGTCTCCCAACTTGACAAACCTTTAAGCCTTGTGAACTTCCAACGCCGAAAATTGGAAGAATTGAATTGGCTAGCTGGGGAATTCTGGGGGTTGAAGTCCAGAAGTGACCAAGTTTGGAGTCCCGCTTACTCAACTCGTATCATTTTTATAATCGGAATACTTCGGAGGGCTTGCTCCCCTTGTCAACATCTAGCCCAGTTGCCTGTCAATAGGTCCCACCCAAGCCTCTTCAGTCCCTATGTTCTTGTATACATTCTTGTTTGTGTCATTTTGGTGTGAGCTTCCAATGCATGGCACCTTCTAGAAGCCCACTGATTGGTTGATTGGGTTATCAGTGTATTTGTGGATTTGGTTTATATAGCTCTCCCCATCTCAGATGCACATAGGTTAGTTGGTTGGTTGGTTTCTTTATTTGATTTATAGACAGGTATAGTCCTTGACTTACGGCCACAGTCGAGCCAAGAATTTCCTTTGTTTTGCAAAAGGATTGTTTTAAGTTGGATTTTGCCCCTAAATTTTGTGACCTTTCTTGCCAGGGTGAATCCCTGTAGCTGTTAAACTGTTGTGGTCGCCAGCAGCCTGTGCAGATGGCAGCGGAATCTGACAGTGGGGAAGAATGGGGACCAGTCTGGGAGTCTGGAGAGGACTCGGATGAGGGTCCTGTATCCAATGCAGAGATGGGGCCAGGACCATCTGGGAGTGGGCTGCTGACTCTGGAGCCTCCGGAGTCTGGCACCAGCGAGGCAGAGGACCCAGGGGAGCCTGTTCCCAGTGTGCGTATGCACAGAGCTGCCAGAAGGCGAGAGCAGCTGAAACAAAAGGGGCAACTCGGGAATAAGGCTGGGAGGCCCCTCCCCTAAGGGATAAAAGTCAGGCCAAGATGATGAAACCTTTGCAGGAAGCAAAGTTGTTTGATCGGTTCAGAGTCATCCTTAAAGCTCTTTGTACTTCAGTTGGTTTTCTTTCTAGTTCATTTGACACTTCTGTTATTGGCAGCACTTCACAGAAAAGAAAGGTGGGTGCTTATCTCAGGGGACTGTTTGAGATTAATTCCGGCTGGGAATTAATGAAAACAATTCCAAGCGTTGCAATAAAATAAGACTTGTTTTTAAAATTAGCGTGTGCATAATTACGGTCTAGGAAGCCTTGGTCAGCACATACCTGTAGTAAGCTTTACAGCTAAAAACAGACAACTTGACCCTGCTCCAGTCAGTTCTTCAACCACAACTACGGTTGTAAGTTGTGGACTGCCTGTATACAGGTTTAGGAGCTGTCCAAATCCTGATCTCAAAAGTACTTCAGGAAAGTCCCAAAGGGGCTTTTTCAAAAGGCAACTGGACTTTTGTTTTTCACCCTGACAACCGTTGCAGCACTCCCCGTAATCACCTGACCGAATCTGGACTCTTGGCAACTGGCATGTCCTGATGACAGTTCCACTGTTCCGGGGGTCATGTGGTCATGGCAGAGAAGTCCCAATACTTATGAAGATGGTCATTGTCATGCCCCTGTCAGAGTCGGAAATATGGCTCCGTTGGCTGTGGAAGAAACTGGGGAAGAGCAAACTCCGGCTGGGCAGAGCAGGAGAGAGGTAGAACAAGGGAGAGGGAGTTCGGAGGAAGACCCAGGCCCACCCCCTCTTCATCCTAGGGCATGCAGGGAGGAAAGGAGAAGGGAGCAACGTGAGTTGCATGGCTTATGGGGAAGGAAAGGGCCCTGATTCCCTTCACTAGCCACACCTGGGAAGAGAGTTTAAAGGAGATGCATGCTGAGTGCAGCGTCTGCTGGGAACAAACATGAATTTATCTTGTATTGTTGTGGCTTATCTGTGTTCCTGGTGCCTCCTCGACAGTGTGAGTTTTGCCGTGCTTTCAAGTCTGAAATTCTTGCTCCTGCCTTGCCAAACTAATTTGGCTTGTTTGGACTTTAAGTTACAGTTTGTGTGTACCTTGTTTTGGACTGAATTCTCTGCAGCCAAAGGCTGTTCCTTGGGAGAGTTTTTCCCCAGCCCAGAAGGTAACCAGGACATCGGGGGGCAAAGTTGGAACTAATAAAAGGGACTCCTCCTGATTATCTGACTGTGTTGCTTTTGTGCCACGCCCCTTTGGGTCGTCACAATCTTTCTGTAAGTCAAGGGCCATTTGTGTGGTTTTTCCACATGTCTTGAATGGCAGGCCGCGGTCTTTCTGTAAGTCAAGGACTACCTGTCGGAGATTAGGCTCAGGTGAGAAGGACCCAGCCAATTGCATCTGAGCGGTTGGTCTCTTCCCCTCTTCCAAGTCGAAACGTGCTTGTAGTGTGGGGGTTTCCCTCCTGTGTTTGCCTTCTCCCCACACGCCCCCCGCCTTCCTCACCCCTCCCCCGCAAACCCCCTTTCCCTTCTGTGCTCCAGATCCCCCTTATTTCTTTCATAGCTGCAACCTCAGGCTGAACCTCTCCGAGAAAACACTGTTGGTGTGTCAGTGGGAAAGCTCACCGTATCTGGTGAGAGCGGTTGCCTTACCAGCCTTTTCAGCCCCTGCTTGGCTGAATCCAGGTACAGTGCCAATGAGCTTGGTGCCGGCTGCCTGTTTTCCAGCATGTTGCACTGAGATGGATCATGAAAAAAAAAAAACAGTTTTTAATTTTGCATTCTCCATACATCCATAATCATCTCCCCTCCTCCCAACCCCCCACCCCCCCTTCACCCCTCAGAAAAGATTCTTAGCTTAAGGAAGCGACTAAGACGATGATGGTGATGACTGTTATTATTTTATTGTTATTATTATTTAAAAAAAAAAAACCTCCCCAGCATGGCTTAATTCTGTTCCATGCTGATTTTATTCTTTTTGAGTTGGTCAGGGGGACTTTGAAGAGGGGAGCGGGGATGCATCTGTTGCCGTGCTGTGCCTTACCCCACCCGCCTTTTATTTTTCCTTCTTTCTTTCTTTCTTTCTTTCTTTCTTTCTTTCTTTCTTTCTTTCTTTCTTTCTTTTTCTTTCTTTCTTTCTTTCTTTCTTTCTTTCTTTCTTTCTTTCTTTCCTTCCTTCCTTCCTTCCTTCCTTCCTTCTTTCTTTCTTTCCTTCCTTCCTTCTTTCTTTCTTTCTTTCTTTCTTTCTTTCTTTCTTTCTTTCTTTCTTTTTCTTTCTTTGTTTTCTTTCTTTCCTTTTTTCTTTCTCTTTCTTTCTGTCTTTCTTTTTTTCTTTCTTTTTCTTTCTTTCTTTCTTTCTTTCCTTCTTTTTCTTTCTTTTTCTTTCTTTTTTTCTTTCTCTTTCTTTCTTTCCTTCCTTCCTTCCTTCCTTCCTTCCTTCCTTCCTTCCTTCCTTCCTTTCTTCCTTCCTTCTTTCCTTCCTTCTTTCTTTCTTTCCTTCCTTCCTTCCTTCTTTCTTCTTTCTTTCTTTCTTTCTTTCTTTCTTTCTTTCTTTCTTTCTTTCTTTCTTTTTCTTTCTTTGTTTTCTTTCTTTCCTTCTTTCCTTTTTCCTTTCTCTTTCTTTCTGTCTTTCTTTCTTTCTTTCTTTCTTTCTTTCTTTCTTTCTTTCTTTCTTTCTTTCTTTCTTTCTTTCTTTCTTTCTTTCTTTCCTGGCATCCCATAATTTTCACTCTTGGCATTCATGTACGGTAGGATGGCTCCAGAAGTAATCCTGGCTATGGACGATGGGCAGTACGACGGGAAAGTCGACGTTTGGTCGCTTGGAATTACTTGCATCGAGTTAGGTAAGTCAATTGACGTCGATGCACTTGTTGGATTTAATGCAACAACTCTGGCTGATTCCGGTTGTGGTTTTTTTAATCGGAAGTGATCTTCTGTTGGGTTCAAGTTTTGCGCTGGAAGGATTCTTGCAGAAACCACCTTGGAACCGTGGTGCACAATTGTGGCGTCCCCTTTTTTTAATGCTCAAAGTCGCCGGAACTTGTTGGCTTTCATTCGGGCAAGCAATCTTCTGTAAAAACGTATCCCCTTAAATCAAACGAAATCACAGTATCCATCTCCTGGGTTCTAGCTTTTATGTAACGTGGGACCTTGGTACTCAACGTCACAGGTGGTCCCTGACATACAACAGTTCAATTAGCGACCTTTCAAAGTTACAAGGGCACTGAAATCAAGGAACGTAAGACCATATTTTACAGTTGCGATCTTTGCTACATCCCTATTATCATCATTTTAAACATTTACATTTACATCATTTTAAACATTTACATGTCTCATTCTTATCTTTATGAACATTGGTGTAGGGTCTCCTGCTTGGACTAGATGACCTACAAGGAAGGTCCTTTCCAACTCTGTTAATCTGTAATGTTTCCACGGTTTGTAAGATGGCCAGAGTCACCCAGTGAGTCCATCGTATCTCGCCTTCTCTCTATTGTTATTTTTTTTTCTCCGTTTTTCCTTACAGCGGAGCGGAAGCCACCTCTCTTCAATATGAACGCGATGAGTGCCTTATATCACATTGCCCAGAACGATTCCCCCACGCTACAGTCCAATGAGTGGTAAGAGTTGTGTGTGTGTGTGTGTGCGTTTCTGTCTGCTTTGGTTACCGGAAGAAGTGTGTATGTTAGGTTTGCAGCAAACGTCCCACTCTGAGAGAGACGGGTAGTTGAGTAATATGAAATACCCACAAAAGTAAAATTAGAGCATCGTGAGTCCCAGAAGCACCAAACAAAGACCAATCCAGTTGTTGGGTTGCATGTTGTCAGGCATGAAGAGTCAGGATTTTGTATTAAGTTTCAGTTAAGCTGATTGACTGTTCATGCTTATGGACCTGGAATTAAGGAGGAACTTCCTAACGGTGAGGGCAATTAACCAGTGGAATAGCTTGCCACCAGAAATCATGGGCGCTCCATCACTAGAGGTTTTTAAGAAGAGACTGGACAGACCCTTGTCTGAAATGGGATAGTTTCTCCTGCTTGAGCAGGGGGCTGGACTAGAAGACCTCCAGAGTCCCTTCCAGCTTGCTTATGACCAGGAAGTAGCTGTGATGTGGTTGGTTTAACCTTGGCTTCAATGAAGTAAAAGGTCATGAAATACATGGGGATCAGCCTTTGATAACTTTCTGATTCTCAGATACTGGTAGAAGAGAATATTTACATCTCAGGGTTGAACTGTGGCCTCCTTGATGCTCTCTGAGCTTAGTGGTTTTCTTGCAGACGTTCCATTACCCAACTATGTAACACTATCAGTGCTAAAAGGCAGTGGGGTTTGTGGAGTGGAAAAGGAGGAGAAGGGGAGGAAAGAGGAGGAGTTTTGTGCTGTCTGAGCTTACCGGTTTTCTTGTAGACGTTTCATTACCCAAGGAGGTGACATCGTCAGTGCTAGGCAGTGAAGTTTGTGGAGTGGAGGAAAAGAGGAGGAGGAGGAGGAAGAGGAAGAGGAGGATTGGGGATTCCTTCAGGCTCTCAGCTTGGTTATTTTCTGGCAAACATTTCATTACCCATTTAGGTAATGTCATCAGGAGAGGAGGAGGAGGAGGAGAGGGAGGAGTACTGTGAGGTTCTTGGTGCTCTCTAAGCTGGGTTGTTTTTATTACCCAACAAGATAACATTGTCAGTGCTAGAAGGGAGTGCGGTTTGCAGAGAAGAGGAGGAGGAGGAGGAGGAGAACAGATAGTCCTCAACTTAGGACCACATATATTTAGAATATTTGCATCTCAGGGTTGAACTGTGGGGTCCTTGGTGCTCTCCGAGCTTGGTGGTCTTCTCACAGACATTTCATTACCCAACTGGAGAACAGCATCAATGCTAGCCATTCTCGGCTGCCGCACGTTGATTTCCTATCCCTTCTCCCACCTGAGCAGGTTCTGACCTCCGTTCTGTTCCCATATTCAGGACAGACTCTTTTAGAAGATTTGTTGATTACTGCTTGCAGAAACTACCTCAGGAACGTCCATCGTCGTCAGAACTTTTGAGGGTAACGTTTCACCTCTCTGCTTTGGGAAATCTGCCTCATGGGGAAGCAGCTGACTCCCCTTCTCGTTTTCCTTCAGGGCCTTTCTTCCTTGTCTGGATCCACCCGCTAGGAAGTTCTCTTCAGATGTATCAGACGTAAAACCCAAGTGGTCTATTTTTTTAACACGGCTCCCTCTTTTTCGCTCTTTCCCCTCCCAAGGATTCTGGGGAAGTGAAAGAGGATGCCATCAGTAGATGAGTAGGTTGAAAGCAGCAGGAATAAAAGCAAGGACAGAATGAGTGGAATATGTTGAAGACCAAGAAGCAGATGTCCTGTGAAGTCTACTTCCTTGTTTGGTGAAGGAAAGTAGACTGGTCATCAGTCCAACAATAGCTCGCCTTGAGTCCAATCTGGGTTGGTCACTAGGAGCTCATCCTCGGGGAACTTCTCTCTCCCCAGAAAGGGATTTCTGGTGAAAGAGAAGGTCCCCAAGGATGGGCTTCAGCATGAGTTCGAAAGCTCGGAAGGCCAAACCTCTGGTCCCGGCAACTGGCCCAGATTGGATCCTGCAACGTTATCCCGGGACATGTATACCTGCCTTCATTCATGAATGTTGAGTCTATATAAATAAGAGCATAACACATCAACAACAGTCAACAATACAGTCTTGAGTCTGTATGCCATATCCCATCACCAACAGTCAACAATACTTGGTTATGGGTCCATATGAATAAGGGCATATCCCATCATAGTCAACA
>NW_020769420.1:1440872-1467380 GCF_900518735.1 Pseudonaja textilis | reverse complement strand
TGGATGGATGGATGGATGGATGGATGGATGGATGGATAGGCAGGCAGACAGGCAGATAGATGATAGATAGATGGATGGATAGATAGATAATAAGTAGATACATAGACAGACAGACAGATACATGATAGATAGATAATAGATGATAGATAGATATAGAGAGGATAGATAGATAGATAGATAGATAGATAGATAGATAGATAGATAGATAGATAGATAGATAGATAGATAGATAGATGAGAAGGAGAAAAAGAGAGAGAGATGATAGATGGCAGGCAGGCAGACTGGTTCTTACTTGCCCCTCTGGAGATTTGGAATAGGAAAAGCTTTCATGGCTCAACCAGAAGTACCGCTTTTTGAAGGTGAAACGGGACACCAGGTGGACCCCTTCTGCTTTCCGTTTCTGCAGGTAACCTTCTTTGATGATGGCCGAAGAGTGGAAGAGGGTCCAAGGTTGTTTTTCGCTTCCTTCTAGAGGGGGAAAAAAAAAAAGAAAGCAATCTTGCTCTTCTCTACACCCTTCCTAGGATCTCAACATCTTCCTTGTATCACGGTGACCAGAACTAGGTGTAGTATTCTAAGTCTCATAGCCTCATTACGGCAGTGCAGCAAACGTGACTCACCCATCTCCGTGTCCACATCTACGAGACGGTCGAGGAATTCTTGGACACGCCCGATGCTGGCAAGGATGAAGGGGTGTAGGGGCTCCATCCATTGCTCCTTCCCGTGCCCTAGCTGGAGCCCAAGGTTGCCAATGCTCTGTACCGCCTGCCAGGGAGAGAGGCAGGAGGGAGATGCCAGCGGACTCACACCAGAACAAGCCAACACGCCAAACACGAGTTAACGCTCAACTTCTTCTGCATGTGATAGCCGTTTGGTAACAGCGCCCATGGCATGCTTCTAAAATTTAAAATTGTTCTGTCCTAGGCTGTCCCCCCAAAGCACTAAGCAAACTCTTGAGTCCCGGCAAAAGCTCTTTTAATAAATGAATGTGAATTTATTGCATTCCCATTCAGCCAGAACAGTCTTGCAAAGGTATAATTATTAGCTGAGACGTTGTCTGTCTTGGAGAGCCGCCAAGTAAATATTTCCAAACGCAGTGCTGACAAGGAAGGTCTCAGCACAGAGTCTCTGAGATGCACAGACAGATCTTCACACCTCTGCAACAAATGAATTGTTTCCTGCAAAAGCCCCCTCCCCTTTTGCTCCTCTTTTAATCCCTATGGGAGGGGCCATCCACCGTACACCTGTGGCCTTAATTCCACGTCAACCCTGAGTTTTTAATTGTTTTTTTTCTTTTGGCAGCTCTGCGCATGTGCAGGCTGGGAACAGGCTCCAGCTGTTCTTCTTCCCCACTGATCTCCGACTCCCAGCCTGCCCTGTCCCCATCCCTGCCTCTGATGCAGAGCCCTCATCTGAGCCTTCCTCAACCTCCAGGACTAGCCCAGGTTCCTCCCCAACCTCCTCACTGTCCGACTCTGCTGCCACTCCACCAGCAGCCGAAGGGCCACAACAGAAATATTACTCAATGTCTCCAACAAACATTGCTTAATCTTATCCTACGTTACATTCCTCTCATCTTTATCTGCCGAGGATGATTTCCAGCTTCTCCTTCTCCACTTTTTTCATTCATTCATTCACTCCAAAACTCCTGAATTCAAATGCCCCCTTTAGAGCAGTATTTTTTTCAAACTTGGGGACTTTAAGATGGGTGGAATTCAACTCCTTGGATTTGCCATCCACCATGTTTTATGATGCCTGGACTTTAGCTCTTGGAGTTCCCCAGCCGGCATCCTTTAAGATCTACAACTTCTAGAATCCTCCCGCCATCAAGTTTTCCGATGTGCGGATTCAGTTCCCAGAATTCCTCAGGCAGCATGCTGGTCAGGGAATTCTGGGAGATGAAGTCCACACGTCTAGTAAAGGGTCCACAAGGTTGGGGAAAAAAAACCATCATCTGGGGGGACTCCGAGGGGAAACTCATCCGATATACCTTGGCCAGAAGTAAGAGAGTCCTGCTGGTCTGTGTGTCCGCGTGATGATCTCGGAGACTGAAGAGTTTCGGGGTCAAAATTGCTGGGGCGAAGAAGCGGAGGAAGAGGAAACCACTGATGGCGATGTATTTGGTTTCCTGGAAGGAAATCACCAAGAATAAAGAAGGCACAGACAGGGCCAGTCACCCTTACAGGGAAAAAAAAAAGGCTGTTAAATTTGAATTATAAATGTGAAAATACCCAAAACAACCTCAGAACCTCTGAAATTAACAGATGAACAGAGTTGGAAGGGACCTTGTGGGTCATCTAGTCCAACCCCCACCCAAGCAGGAGAGAAGAGCTTTTACGTTCTCCTCTTTGAGACAGCCTGCTACAAGGGTCTTCAAACTTGGCAAGTTTGTGGGTTTCAACTCCCAGAATCTCTGAGCTGACATGAATGGAGGGGGAGGAATTCTGGGAGTTGAGGTCCACAAGTCTTAAAGCTGTCAAGCTTGAAGGCCCCTGGCCTGCTAGGTCCCCAGACTCTCCTGAGTGCGGTGTCCTTGGTGCTTTCTGAATGTGGTGGTTTTCTTGCAGATATTTCATTACCCAACTAGGTAGCAACATCAGTGCTAGAAGGGAATAGGTTATTTGTCAACAAGGCAAGCCACTGTATATAAACAGAGAGCAAACCCCACTCTAGCACTAATGATATTACCTAGTTGGGCAATGAAACATCTGCAAGGAAACCATCAAGCTCAGTGGGCACCAAGGACTCCACAATCCTCCTCCTCCTTCTCTTTTCCATAAACCCCACCCCCTTCCTGCACTGATGATGTTCCCTAGTTGGGTCATGAAACGTCTACAAGAAAACTACCCAGTGCAGAGAGCACCAAGAAAGACACCGTTCCATCCTGCTACAAATATATTCCTTTTAAATTTATTCTTACCTGGTGCTCTGCTTCCTTAAAGCGTTGCTCCACTCGTTTGTACAGCTGTTTGAAAGCTACCCGCATGAGAGAAGGGCAGCTCTCGGTTGAACCCACAATGGCATCCATGATCTCACCCAAATACCCCTTCAGCACTTCCAAACTGCCTTCTCGGATCTGGGCCTCAGACAGGGAGGCTTTGAAAGAGATCCACCTGAACAAAATACCCAAAAGAGGTGTTAAAAAAAAACAAAAACACAGGAATTTGCGCTTTCAAAGGGAACAGCATCATCAAAGAAGCTCAAGTCTACAGCACAGCCGGAATCCCAAAGGTGCTTTTTTCAAGAGGCAGCTGGACTTCTTGTCTTTTATTCTGAAGATGTTTGGTTTTGCTTCTTATCCAAGAAGCTTCTGAAGAGTGCTGAACTTTTAGGATGCGTGGACTTCAATTCCCAGAATTCCCCAGCTAGATATGAATTCTGGGAGTTGGAAGTCCATACATCTGAAAGTCAACAGATTTGAAGAACAAGGCACGAACATAAACCTCGTGGCTTATCGATCACCGAGACTGGTCCTTGGCAAAGCCGTTTCCAAATGTCTGTTTGGAAGACATGAAACGAAATGTTCGGAACAAATCCAGAGAGTCAAACGCCTCTAAACTTTGGTTAGCTACTCGATGGGCTAAACAAGATAACGGCCTCCAACAGCTGGCTTGGTGAAGATGGCCTTGTAAGCGATTGATAAATCAAATAAATAAGTAAAATAAATAAACTCACAGTGAGGACAGAGGTCCCTTAACCCAGTCCCAATCTTATTACACCACGTGACCTTCTTGCACAACACACCGGTCCTGCAAGTCTGTCATACTCTGTTGACATGAAGTTATTTTCCGTTCAGAAGTCTGACAGCCCATGGTTAGAAACTGTTCTTCAGCCTGTTGGTGCAACTGGCTATGCTTCTGTATCTCCTACCTGATAGCAGGAGAGTGAAGAAGTGCTGACGGGGATGTGAGTCATCCCTGAGAATTTTCCTCACTCTTCTAAGGCAGCGAGCCCTAGTGAGGTCATCCAGTGGTATCAGGAAACAGCCCACGATTGTTTTTTGCTGCGCTCGCCACCCTCTGTGATGTCTTTCTATCCATAACTGTCAAGCCAGCGTACCACACCATAATGCAGTATGTGAGGATGCTTTCTACTGTGGACATTTGTGCATTTATTGTGGATAAATGAGGAAGGTCAGAGTGCATCCAATTCTCTTAGGTTCCCGCAGAAGGGGTGGACCTGAGAACCTCAAGGATCCCTTCCACCGCTGGGATTCTAGGCTAGGATGCCTACTCAGCTCTTTCACGGGCAGGTGGACCTCGGAAATGGGCCCAGCTGCCCAGAGCGTGACGGCTCCCTTCCCATGTCTTGAGCGACGTCATTCCCAGCTCGTGGGCTCTTTGACTGCGTCTGCAGCAAGGCGCACCCTCTAGCGGACACACTCCGCTTCCATGCTATCTTGATGCAGTGCTTGTGTTGTTCTTCCCCGGCAGCATCCCGGAGACAGGGTTGCCTAGCAACCAGAGTGAACAAGCATCCCAAGGACCGCGCTATCTTTGGAGTATTGGAAAAAAATCTCGCAGCGAGCTTGGGCAGCTTGTTCTCAAAGCCCTCAATCACTGTTGGCACCCTTCTCCAAAAACGCGAGGCGCGGTGCCATCAGCACTCACCTAAATCGAGCTCTCACACCCAACAAACAACCCCGCGCGCTCGCAACACGAGTGACAGCCTTTCCACATGCGTGCATTGGACGGGAAGGTGACAGGAGAGCAGATTTTTTTTTTCTTCCTTGTGAAGACGAGCGTGCTATTTGATTTTCAGGGGCTTTAGTCTTTAAGAGCGGCGTATGCATTCTCTTGCTTGGATACCCTGGGGGTTAATCCTCAAGCACCATTTGGACCCACGGACCTCCCCTTATTTGGATCACAAAGGGTCCTGGGACTGACAGACTCCCCCCACCCTCCCTCAAACTATCCCCTTCTGCCGAGAAGAGCAACCAAGATGATCAGGGGACTGGAGGCTAAAACCTACGGTGAAGAACAGTTGCAGGAACTGGGCCTGGCTAGTCTAGTGAAGAGAAGGGACCAGGGGAGACAGGATAGCAGTCTTCCAATATTTGAGGGGCTGCTACAGAGAGGAGGAAGGGGGTCAAGTTATTTTCCAAGGCACACAAAGGCCAGACAAGGAATAATGGATGGGAACTACCAAGGAGAGATTCAACCTGGAAATAAGGAAGAATTTTCTGACAGTGGGAACCATCAACCAATGGAACAGACCCAGATTGTAGAGGGGTTTGCAAGAGGCTGACTCTGTAAACAGCTTAGAGAGGGGCTGGAAAGGCACTGTGAAGCGGTATATAAATCTAAGTGCTATTGGGACAATTTACATAAACATTATTGAATCCATTCAATAAATATGCATGTATTTCCTTACTTGGCCCGGCTAGGTTCAATCTTGCAGGGATCGAGTTCCACATACTTCTTCTCTTCGAAGATCCGATGTATGATCACTTTTAAAACTTTGTGGAGATAGGGCATTCCCACGATCTACAAAGGACCAGGAAATTGGGGAGGTGTGGAAGGTGAGATAAAACACATTAGTTTTTTTTTTTTTTAAGTAAGAGTTGCTATTAAAGAAGGAATCTTACACTCCCAAATCTTCTTTCAGATGGTACTCCGCTTATAACCCATTCATTTAGTAACTATTCAAACACACAACACTGTACAAATTTTATGACCTGCCCTCACATTTGCAACTCTCACAAGCATTCCCACAGTCTTGGGTTCAAAATTCATGCCCGGCAACTGGCATGAATTTACAATGGTTGTAGTGTTCCGGGGTTGTGTGATCACTTGTTTGTGAGCTTCTCACCTGCCCAACTACCTCCAGGGGATCCTACAGTCTTTCTGACAAATGGCTGTCCAATCTTTTCTTGAAAACCTCCAGTGATGGAGCACCCACACAAGTTCTAGACGCCATCTAGAAGCCGGCTCACTCATTAATTCTTTCTAAGGAAAATTCTCCCTAGTTCCAAATTAGATCTCTCTTTAACCTTCCACCTGTTACTCCTTGTCCTGCCTTCGGGTGCTTTGGAAAATAACTTGACTCCCTCTTCTTTGTGGCAGCTCCTCAAGTATTGGAAGACTGCTATCCTATCACCTAGTAGTTTTTCTCTTTGACTAGAATAGAATAGCAGAGTCTTCTATTCCAACCCCCCTGTTATCATTTCAGACAAATGGTTGTTCAATCTCTTCTTCTTCAAAACTTCCACTATTGGAGCATCCACAACTTCTGGACGTTAAGTTGTTCCACTGATTAACTGTTAGGAAATGTCCCCTTAGTTTGGGCAACCTAGAACTATGATGCCTACGGTTGGACTAAAGCATAGTACATAAATTTGTCTGCTACCATGTCCTACCAGTTAATGACTACTTCAGCTTCAACCGTAACAATACAAAAGCACACAATAGATACAAACTTAATGTTAACCGCTCCAAACTTGATTGCAGAAAGTACGACTTCAGCAACAGAGTGGTCAATGCCTCGAATGCACTACCTGACTCTGTTGTTACATCCTCAAACCCCCACTCCTTTAACCTCAAACTATCCACTATTGACCTCACCCCATTCCTAAGGGGTCTGTAAGGGGTGGGCATAAGTGCACCATTGTACCTATTGTCCCTGTCCTATTGTCCCCATTTATTCGTACCTATTTCCTGTATTCATACTCCTGTTTATTCTTATATCTATTTCTTGTAAGCAATTGGCAAATCAAATCCAATCAATCAATCAATCAATCAATCAATAGTTCTAGGTTTCTTCTCTCCTTGATGAGTTTCCCCTCGTTGCTTCTTGTCCTTCCTTTGGAGAATAGCTTGATTCCCTCTTCTTTGGGGCAACCCTTGAGATATTGGAAGACTGCTATCATGTCTCCCCTAGTCTTTCTTTTCATCAGACTAGACATAACCAGTTCCTGCAACCGTTCTTTATATGTTTTAGCCTCCAGTCCCCTAATCATCTTCGTTGCTCTTCTCTGAACTCTTTCTAGAGTCTCAACATCTTTTCTACATCCTGGCGACCAAAATTGGATGCCGTATTTTAAGAGTAATCTCACCAGTGCAGTATAAAGTTCAAGATCCAATAACACTGTTTTGTCCTTGAGCTATCGAAGCTTTCATCGGACCTCGCAAACGCCTCCTGTCAGTGCCTGTTATGGCCATTTTTTAAACTGATATTCTAGACAAACAGAGGGTCCTCTACAAAATGGGATAATGTATTACTAAGCAGCTCATTTTGACCACATTGTGACCATCAGGAACCCAGGGTACAATTAAACGTTTTCACAAGGGCTGCGCTGCC
Source organism: Pseudonaja textilis (assembly GCF_900518735.1). The sequence goes on along the minus strand of NW_020769420.1, from coordinate 1,460,081 downwards.
GTATCTTATTGTGGGATGTTTGCCACCTGGCGCACCCTTTTCTCCACCATGGCAACACAGTTGGCATCCAGCTTTATCCCATTCTAACCCTCCTCCCCCCCAAAAAAAGAAACAATTGGCATAGGAAATCGAACTAGAGAAAAACCTGGCACCCTCCATTTGGAACATATTCCGCAATTCATGGCATTATCTTTCTTTCTAGCAATTTTTTGAGACTGATCCTTCTGCTTCAACTCTCTCCATCCTAATCGCCCTCTCTTACGTTCTCACTGCTCCTCGCTCACCTTCATAAATTGTTCCATGGATTTGGAGGCCAGCGAGTTGGAACGGAAGAGGGTGTTGGGATCCACTGTAAAAAAAACAAAAATCAAAACACGGAGGAACGTGACATTTTCTCCTCTAATTATTTGAAGATGAGTAAGCGACGCCCGTGATCATCGTTCCAGATTGCGTTTGGCATTCTACCACCACCGTCAAGCCAACTCATCGCATCCATGATCTTGGGTTTAAAATAAGCCATTCAACACCTCCCCATCACTCACGCTCAACTTCTTGGCTCATGTTTCGTTTTGCTCAGGACTGCTTTGGTTTCACATAATTTAAAACTGGGTTTAAAGGCATCTAGACTTTCATCAGCTTTTGTGCATCGCAGGGACCAAAACTGGACGCAGATAAGACACGGTCACATCTACCTGGCTCACCAAAATGGGCAAGCAGGGAATGTCATGAGTCCTGTCTCCTAAGGAGATACTCCTGTCAGTATCCAGAAGAAGGGGCTTCTCTATGGTGGCTCCCTCCTTTTGGAGATTCATCCCTGTGGAGATTGGATTGGTCCCCACTTTGACATTCAGGAGTCCTGGGTGCGCAGTGGTTAAAGGGCAGTATTGCAAACTAACTCTGTCCACTGCCAGGAGTTTGATTCTGACGTGACCTGAGGTTGACTCAGCCTTCCATCCTTCAGAGGTCAGTAAAATGAGGACCCCAAATTGTTGGGGGCAATAGGCTGACTTTGCAAACTGTTTAGAGGGGGCACTGTAAAGCGCTGTGAAGTGGTATATAAGTATTGCAGGCTGACTCTGCCGAATGCCAGCAGTTCGATCCTGACCACCTCAAGGTAGACCCAGCCTTCCCTCCTTCCGAGGTCGGTAAAATGAGGACCCAGATTGTTGGGGGCAATTTGCTGACTCTATAAATTTGATATTTGAAGGCACTTACTTGTTCTTGAAATCTCATGGAAATTCAGGTAATCCAAGAAAGGTATAACCAAGCCTTGCCCAAGGAAGATCTTGACAAGCTTGATGGATACATCCTGACGACTCTCCACCAAACAGACTTCTTCCAGAAGGGCGAGTGGGGTGAGGTCATCTGCCTCCTGTGCAGAGTAGCACAATACCTATCATTAACGTACACACACACGTATGATATTGAAAACCTACACAGACCTTCCTGATATAGAAAAAAGGCCTTGAGTTTAATCATTTGGCTGAGGATGTTGATGGAGAAGTAGAACTTCTCCAGAGATGGACCCATTACAGAACCTGCGTAAATCAAGTAAGGTCTAATTGGAATCTTCAATTCAGTTCAAATAATTGAATAGTTTCCCTTTGCGATTTCTTTCAACGTTGTGCTTCAGATGATCGGATTGATTCAATTAGACATGTTGATCTGCAAAGTCTGTCCAATCTTTGAGTCAGTTCAAAGGCATCCAATGCACCGATCTGAAGGTTTGACTTCAAATAATAATCGGATCAAACCAACTTTGAACTTGAAAGTTCACACTGATGTGTATAATCGATGTGAATCCCTCTTGACCTCTCAAAACTTCAGACTTGAGATGGATTTCTCAGGAGCAACTCCTGCATTCCCAGGGAGCTGTCCAAGGTCCTGTAATCTCAAATTATCCATATGTAGAGAAAACTCTGTTCTTTCCTGATTGCACTGCGGCAATTGATACTAAAACTGGAAATAACAACTCTAGTTTTGAAATGCAATCTATGTAAAGTAATATTGTTATTTTAGTTTGTCGGCTGTTATATTGGGTTTAGAATCATGCTAAACCTAATGTATTTTTTTTTCTGATTGAGGTTTAACCTTATGTGTGAATCCAGATCCATTATAGTTTTTAAGCTATAATTGATAGCTTTTCATTTCCTAGGTGCCCAGCCAAGGTGAATTACCCAACAAACCACAATTAAAAACAACCATGGCTTACATTCTTATTCACATTCACTTTGTCCCATACTTAGGATGTCTCTTTTTATAATCCCCCTTTCTCCCCACCTTAAAAAAATCCAACCAAAATTCTTCATCTTTTTATAGGTTCTGTTCAACTGCCCACCTCTGGAGGACACAAGACAGATTCCACAAGGAGGTCTATCAGGGGTTGATAATAGCTGGAAGGCAGGATCCTGTCTTCAGCAAGCCGAACCTGCAATCTTAGCTGACCCAGTTTATCCCTGCAAGCAAAGCAGAGATCAACATTACATCTAACCTGCACGTTTTGCTTTGCAAAGAGAGGTTTACAAAGGATAATTCCCTACTCCTGATCTGGCTTCTTGAACTGCTACACCAAACTGTCTCTCATTAAAGGCAAAGGTACATGCTAGTCGTTTCTGGCTCTATGGTGCAGTGCTCACCTCCGTTAAAAAGCCGAAGACGGTCTCCGTGGTCATGTGGCCAGCATGACTAAACCCGGAAGGCACACAGAATGCTGTTCCCTTCCCACCAAAGTGGTCCCTATTTTTCTACTTGCATTTTACGTGCTTTCAAACTGCTAGGTTGGCAGAAGCTGGGACAAGGGACAGGAACTCACTCCGTGACGTGGCGCTAAGGATTTGAACTTTCTGATCAACAAGCTTAGGCGTTTTAGCCACTGAGCCACCGCATTCCTCTTATCTCTCATTAGATCCCTTTAAATCTGAACTATAGCACCCTATGACTATCATTAAGTGTTGTACCTTATTGATTCTTGACACTTGACGAATGTACCTTTTCTTTTATGTACACTGAGAGTATTTGCACCAAGACAAATTCCTTGTGTGTCCGATCACACTTGGCCAATAAAGAATTCTAATCTAATAGGCTCAGCAACTCTCTAGCTAACAGATACAAAAACGACTGAGAGGTCTCCGAAATGAGACAGAGTCTTTTGACTAGTCAACCAAGGGTGCTCCAATCCCAAACATCGCATGAGACGACTTCTTATTTACCCAGCATCCTCCCCTGCATTGGGCAGAGGAAGTAGGCGAAACCAGTCTTTGAGAATGGTCTTCTGCACGGAGCCCAGACAAAACTTGACCTGCATGGAAACAAGAAAAATGCAGATCAACCCAGGGATCAGAGTGAAATCGCAGCTGAGAAATGCTTCTTTCCTTTGATTTATTTATTTGCCTCTGCAGTCGTAGACCAAGATCAAAGATCTTTCTGCTGCTTGAGAAAAAGGGAAAACAGCAAAGCACCGACCAAAATGCAAAGCACCGGAGGGCCGGACAAGAAATAATGGTTGGAAAATAATCAAAGAGAGAAGCATCCTGGAATTAAGGAAAACTTCCTAACAGGGAGGACAATTAACCAGTGGAACAGTTTGCTACCAGGCATTGTAGGTGCTGGAGGTTTTTAAAAAGAAACTAGGTAGTTATTAATCTGAAATGGTAGGTCTCCTGCCTGAGCAGAGGGCAGAAGACCTCCAAGGTTCCTTCTAGCTCCATACTCTACTCTACTCTACTCTACTCTACTCTACTCTACTCTACTGTAGAATCTCCATTCCCCCCACCCACTCCTGGGGTAAGGTTACTGCAAAATCCCCATTCCCTCCCGAACCCACTAACTTCTTTTCAGCTCATTCTCCTGTGCAGGGCAATCAAAGAAGACACAACCAACCAGCTGGGACTCAATGGGAGGCAAAGACTAGATGGGGGTGGGGCCAGTCTGAGGTGGGATTTGCCGGTTCTCTGAACTACTCAAAATTTCCGCTACCGGTTCTCCAGAACTGGTCTGAACCAGCTGAATATCACCTCTGGGTGCTGCAAACACAGGGTTCATATATGGCACGTCAACTTCTAAGCTAAAGAGTTGTGTTGGTTGAATGTTCTCCCAGGCCTCCTACACAATGGAATGCTTGGTGAAACTCAAGTCAAGGGTCAACCTCCTTCATCCCTGAGTCTTCTTTGTCCTTACCTGTCCCAGGAAGTCATTCTTGCCTACCATGTCCCAATCCCAGACTTCTACAACAAGGGGCATCTCGGAATCAGCCCCATCTTCCAGGACAAACTCCAGCATTTCCTCCCAACGTGGGAAACGGGTCTTCTTGATGATCTGAAGAGAGGGAAAGGTGAGTTTTCTAGTTAAAATCTTGGGCTCCACCAGTCATTAACTTATGACTGGCTGCTTAGCAGAGTCCTGCATTCCTTTATATCATGTTTGATGGTGTTTTCGCCCCACAAAACAGCATCTATTTCTGGTTTTCAGCAAAAAGTCCCATAGCAAACAATCAATTTGCTTAATGACTGTGGTATATAAAGGAGGTCGGGGGTGACGCACGCAAGTGAGGTTAGTCAGTGGATGACATCCCCCGAAAATAAGACCTGGTGCCTCTTTTGGTGGCAAAAAAAAACCATATAAGACAGGGTCTTATTTTGGGGGAAACACAATAGTGGTTCTCAAGGTATGGTCTGGGATCCTTTTGGGGGAATCTACCAAGTCAAATAATGTTTGAGAATCGCTGATGTACAGGAATAGTTTATACTTCCGCTGCTTTTCGTTTAAGGCGCTTTTTCATGGTTCCTGGCTTTGTTTGGTTATGTGTGTGTGTTTTTTTTTAATTGAAGTGGAAAATATTGGCCAGTCCAAGAATTAATAAATAATGATGGATGTTCCTTGAAGATGCTGCTTCTAACAGTGCTCATCTGCTTTGCCATGAAGATGAGCATTGATCTGGAAGAAGGTTAGATTAGAGAAAACACATCTAGTAGGATCTTTGAGAAACTTATTCTATAATATTTTTTTTACTGGAAATATTTTGGACTTCTGGGCATTCAACTCCTTAAAGCTATGGCTTTAAAGAGTTGTATGCTCAGTGGATCTCCTGGCCAGTGGATCTCTTCCCAACCATTGTGGCTACTTGTAGGTTCCTCTGCCATTCAGAAGCTACCCAACATCTCTGCCCTAGCTTGCAAAGCATACCCAAAGATACTCACAGCTGTTTCCAGGATCTGTCCATTAAATAGCACGCGGGCAAAGGGATCTGAAGTTCCTGAGAGATCACGTGGTGCTAGATCTCTAAGGGCAAGAAGGCAAGAGAGGATCAAGGGCAGGAAAAAACAGATCAAAAGCAGGAAAGCAGAAAAAAATTGCACGGCTGTAATTTTTTTTCCAAGAATAAGCCAGTCATCCGTGGATAGACCTTTGGTTGTGATTCATTCCAGTGAAGACCTAGTAAAACCATCATTTTCTGTTGCATTGCAAACCTTCTCAGTTATTTGCAAACAGGATATGGATCCTAGCTTGTTTAGAAATGTTTAATCAGTTTTCCAGTTTGCATATAATAGAAACGGCCCAACTTTCAAAGGACAAGAACAAGCAACACAGCAGCGAAGGAGAATAAGTTCTGATGTAAGAACATTACATAGAATTTTAGCTTAGTGAACAAGAAGGCTGGAAAATCTTGAGGTCATCTCCATGAGTGATTGCAAGTTATTGGTGGAAAAACTAGGTTTGATCTCCATCAGATGTTCTGTCAAACCAAATGGATTTGCCATTCACTTTCCAATGCTATCTCCCACCTCTCGCACAGGGGTGGGATTCTACCAGTTCGCACCTATTCGCTAGAACCGGTTGTTAACATTCCAAGCAGTTCAGAGAACCGGTTGTTAGAAGAAATTACTGGTTTAATCCTGTAAGGGAGGCAGGAAGGAAACATTCTGGTGTTGCTTACAGAAACTGTCTCTCCGTTAACCCTTATTACATTCTTGGCAGGACTAGACTTCCTGTCTCAGGAAGTTCTCTGGAGTTTTTTTCCCTCCTTTGCTGGTACTTTGCTTGTGTGGAGTGACCATTCAAAGTTACAATGGCACTGAAAAAAATGACTTATGACCACTTTTCACACTTACGACTGTTTCAGCATCCCCACAGTCATAAGAGGCCAGGCGAGGAGATGCGCACCTCGATGTGAGTGATATTGAGTTGGCCACGCCCAGCCAGTCACATGACCACCAAGCCACGTCCACCCAGTCACATGACCACCAAGCCATGCTCACCAACTGAGCCACGCCCACAAAACCAGTTGTTAAAAATTTTTGAATCCCACCCCTGCTCTCGCAACTGCCAAAAATGTTCACAGGATTTTTTTTTTAAAAAAATCATAAACTGTTAATTATCTCACTTTCTATAGGAGACGGAGAGAAAAATAAAAAATAAAATAAAAATCACACCCCCTACAGCAACGTCGACACCTTTCTATTACAACACCTTCCGCATTTTCACGGATGGGGTGGCATTAGCAAACCTCACACCCCTTGATCACTTGTCTAACTTGGGGGGAAAAAAAGAGCTGGAAGATTGTTCTGCTCAGGTAGGTTCTAGATAGATAGATAGATAGATAGATAGATAGATAGATAGATAGATAGATAGATAGATAGATAGATAGATATAGATAGATACCCTAGATAGATAATATATATAACGATAGATAATAGACAGACAGACAGATAGGTGATAGATAGATAGATCGATTGATAACTAAATAGAGATAGATAGATGATAGATAGATAGATAGATAGATAGATAGATAGATAGATAGATAGATAGATAGATAGATAGACAGACAGATACCCTAGATAGATAATATAGATAACGATAGATAGATAATAAATAGACAGACAGACAGACAGGTGATAAATAGATAGATCGATTGATAACTAAATAGAGATAGATAGATGATAGATAGATAGATAGATAGATGATAGATAGATAGGGGCCATGGTGACGCAGTGGTCAGGATGCAGTATTGCAGGCTAACTCTGCCCACAGCCAGGAGTTTGATCCTGACTGGCTCAAGGTTGATTCAGACTTCCATCCTTCCAAGGTCAGAAAATGAGGACCCGGATTGTTGGGGTTTGCAACAGGCTGACCCTGTACACCGCTCAGAGAGGACCGTAAAGCACTGTCAAGTGGTATATAAGTGCTATCGGTGTCGCTCTTATTCCCAGGGAAACACAGCCAGCCTCCCATTCCCCCTGTAGATCTACCTTCTGTCTCTGACTTTACCTCGCTTCAAGGACATGGCAGCAAAGCAGCCGTTGGTGAGCTTCCTCCACCACCTGCAACTCCAGCGAGATTTCCCCTTGTACCTCCTCGTTGGGGTCCACGGGGCTCAGGTTGATCCAGCTATCGATTCCTGCCATGAAGAGAAATTAGGGGCCACACCTAGTTTCCGTTTCATCATATCCTCGGTGAGTTCCTCCCTTTCATAGTTGCACTGAATCTGCCCAACGCTCCATCCTTTCCCGCTACTCCAAATACTGCACCTTGGTGCATGAATGGCTTCATTTGGGACCCTGCAACTTAATTTCAAGGAACTTTCCAAGAGAAACAAAAGATGATTTATTCAAACACAAGAATCTGGTCCTGTGATGACCCAGAGTGTAACACAAACGTAACAAAATCCAAAAGGTAAATAAATGTCCTTTAATGCCTCCAACTTGGCCCCACTGTTCAATAATTCTCAGCTGGGGATAAAACGTACTCAAAAACAATCTTCAAAAGAAAGCAGTACAGTCCGAACTCAATGAGCAGATAGAGGTGAAATAAAAAACTAAAACAAACTACAAGGAATTTTCACAACGGACCAAGATAAGTAATTATCAACTTCAAGGAGATAACAAGGCACAGTCTGTTGGAAGGACGCCAACTAAGATAACTTCAGCCCAAAATAAAACACGCTTTGCTTCTGGCAACGCTGTGTTGTAATTGTCTCTCTTATATACTATTCTCCCCAGCTGCAACCAATGAGATCATGGCCGCTTCCTCTCTTGTAAGCCAAGTTGTTTCCTTCTCCATTCCCCCCTGCATGTCCTAGGATGCAGATGGGGATGGGCCTGGTTCTTCCTCTGACTGCCCAGCCGGCCTCTGCCCTTCCCCAGCTTTCTCCACAACATCCGGATCCACACCTCCACTCCTTGTCAGCTGTTCGTCCTCTCCCTCAGAGTCCAACTCTAAGAAGGGCATGACAGGTCCAGTAAAGCTTGGATGCTAAATTTGCACCCAATAAGGGTCAATGGGAATTCAGGAGGAGTTGAATTTAGACCATTTGTGGCAATGGAATGACTCTAAGCTGATAACATGCTTAACTCCGCCCCCGGTTCCACCTGCTCTTCTCCCACATCCCCTATGTAAGCAGAGCAAACTCTTCTTAACATTGCAAGGTGAATCGAGAGCCTTGTGTTAGTTAGTTTACGTTCTTGTCATGGCACCTCGTACAATGAAATTAAATGCAATCCTTTGGTCTACATTATATATAAAAAATAAAGCAAAAACACACATCCTGTGTGTGGAGCCGAGGGGATGAAAAGAGCCGCACGCAGCTCCAGAGCTGCAGGTTGTCAACCCCTGTTCTAAGTCTTAAGTCTCTCAGGGGTGTCACCAAGGACAGCATCCTTTAGGAGTAACTCCCAGGCCACTTACTTACCCCTTGGCTGGGATGAAATCTCATCTTTGCTCAGAGAGATTTTGCCAATGACATCATCATGCCTGCAAGAGAAGGAAGCCGAAAGAGAGACCTGAGATCACAAAAGTTTTGCCGGGGGAGAGAAAAAAAAATGAATAAAACAATACCTTTGTTCCCTTCCTTCATTCTACAACTACTCTGCACTTCATGGTCTACATGGGGCTACCCTTGAAGAGTATCTGGAAGCTTCAGTTAGTGTAGAACGCAGCTGTCTGGGCAATTCTTGGAGGCCCTAAGGTTGTCCGTGTTACATTGCTGTTCCCAGAGCTGGCTGCCAGTTTGCTTTCAGGTTCAGTTCAAGGTTTTCTGGTTTTCTTCTTCCTTCCTTCCTTCCTTCCTTCCTTCCTTCCTTCCTTCCTTTCTCCCTTCCCACTTTCCCTCTTTTTCTTTTTTCCTTCCTTTCTTCCTTCCCTCCCACTTTCTTTCTTTCTCCCTTCCCTCCTTCCTTCTTTCTTTCTTTCTCCCCTCCTTTCTTCCTTCCCCCTTCCCCCTTTCTTTTTTCTTTCTTCCTTTCTCCCTTCCCTCCCACTTCCTTCCTTCCCTCCCTCTTCCTTCCTTCCTTCCTTTCTCCTTCCCTCCCTCTTCCTTCCTTCCTTTCTCCTTCCCTCTCTCTTTCTTCCTTCCTTCCTTTTTTCCCTTTCTCCCTTCCCTCCCTCTTTTTTCTTTCCTTTCTTTCTTTCTTTCTTTCTTTCTTTCTTTCTTTCTTTCTTTCTTTCTTTCTTTCTTTCTTTCTCTTTCTTTCTTTCTTGCTTGCTTGCTTGCTTGCTTGCTTGCTTGCTTTCTTGCTTTCTTGCTTTCTTTCCTGTTTCTTGCGTTCTACTCACCCAATGGTGTCTTCATCCAAGATACAGAAAGAGAGGTTGTGGAACCCCATGGGAAGGTGCAAGGTGTATTCTTCGCCCCAGAAGGGGTTGAGATTCTTCCAAACCGTGGCTGTCCTGAAGGACAAAAGAAAAGGAAGGAAGCCCCTTGACTTGCTTAAAGTGTCAGAACGGCTACCACAATGCCAGCCTGCCATGAACCCAGAAACCTCTTTCTGTGCCATTCTGGGAGGATAAAGCTTTGAACAGCTGCAATATTTTGCTTTCTTAATTCTGGAAAAAATGTTATGGGCAGGTGGAAAACCATAGAAAAATAGCAAATGTTCAGCCCAGCCAGGCATGAAAACATAGACACAAAATATGCTTTTTCTAACATTTTTGCACAGAAGATGGCTTTGTTTTGCAGGGAGTGAAGCAAATCAGCCAATCTATCAATCACCTTTATTATGTTGCCTTTCGAAATCTTTCTTTACACATAACATTAAAACAAATGCAAGAGAGGCTGACCAGAGGTCTTTTAGGACATTTACTGGCTTCAATCCAAGTTTAAAAACCTTTTCTAGAATTGTTTTCTAACACACACACACACATGCATACAGTACAGAGATTTTATCACGCACACATATATGTTTACATATACTCTCTGTGTGTGTATATGTGTATATGTATATGCACACACACACATATATATAATAGTTTGGGTATACACACAAATACATATATACAGACATACATCTATGTCTGTCTATTTACCTATCCTACTTTTATCTTTCATATTTCTCTCCAATTATCTATCTATTCATATATCCATCTATATCTATCTATCATCTATGTATTGTCTATCTATCATCTCTATCTATCTCTCATCTATCTACCTACCTACCCAGCTACCTATTATCTATCTATCTCATCTATGGTATTTATCATCTATCACTTATTTGTCTATCACCTCTCTCTCTCTCTGTCTGCCTGCCTATCTATCTATCATCTCTATCTAATCTATCTATCATCTACCTATCTACCTATCATCTATCCTTCCATCCATCCATCCATCTATCCATCTACCTTTTTATCTATCTAATCTATCTCTCATCTATATATCTATCCATCCATCTATCTATTTACCTATCTACCTACCTATCCTCTATCTATCCTCTATCTTTTTATCTATCATATCTATCTATCTATCTATCTATCTATCTATCTATCTATCTGTCATCTATCAACTCGTTATTTTATCTACCCAACTCATAATTTTCTCCCCAATTACTTTACACAGATAGCTCACTTCCACTTCCACCTTCACATTCTTATTATTGATAAACAGCGTTTATCTCGGGATAAACCTCTTTGGGGACTAGTGAGCACATTTTGTGACTAACAACAACTACACTCATAATAAGAGCAGCAACAGGATCTGCCCACCCCAGGTCCTTGAGAAGAGGTCAATAGATACATAAAAATGTCAAATTTAATCCACTTTGATCACCACTGGCATTGACAAAATCTCCTCTGATCCACTGCAAAGAGGCAGCGTTGCTCGGAGCAGCTTGCAACAAAAATTTCAACACTATCAACTAGCAACATCCGCCTCTCTCCAAGGTCCTTGGAATGGACTGGATAGGTGGGCCAAAAGCCCAAATCCAGTCTAAACATCTGGCAATCCGTGCAATCGACCATAACAACAACAACAATAGTATCTACTATTTGCAAACCAGCTGCTACAGGGAACATTGTCGGTTGCAAAGCTCAAAAGATGCTTCGTAGCATCCTGGCTTCTCTCGTCTTTATTTATTTTTTTTCCCCTGGAAACATGAGAGCTTTTCCAGAAAAAAACACTGGGAAACAGTCAGTTCCATCTTTATTTTCTTAAAATACGGGTTCTCCTAGACAGCATTCTTAGAAAAAGAGGCCTTTTCTTCCCCTTCATTTGCAAGATTTTTTTTTTTTTAAAGATATAACAAAAGGCCAAACAAGGCAGAACCTGCTGGTTGCAGACAGCGGTATCCATATGGAATCTCTAGCAATAACGCGATTACCTTTTTGAGAGAGCCAGGAATGTCAAATAAACATTGATAAGAGGGGTCTTTGGCGCACTCTGACCTTGGTGGTTTTCTTGAGAACATTTCATTACCGAACTAGGTAACAGCATCAGTGTTACCTACATTCTAAAGCAAACCCCAGTAGAAAAAAAAAAGAGAGAGTGGGGTTTGCTTTAGTATATAAAATGGGGGGCAGGGGGAGGAACCCCAATCTTTTCTAGCGCTGAAAATATTACCTAGTCGGGCAATGAAATATCTGCAAGAATACGACAAGCTCAAAGAGTAGTACTAAGTACTTCTTCTCTTTCTTCCCCTCCTTCTCTCCTTCTCTCCACAAATCCCATTTCCTTCTACGATTGATGATGCTATCCAACAAACCCCTACAAACTCCACTCCCTTGTAGCACTGCTGAAATTACCCAGTTGGGCAATGAAACGTCTGCAAGAAAACCACCCAGCTCAGAGAGCACCACTGTTCAACCCTGAGCCGTAAATATCCCTTTCTATCCATCAGTCTGATATTATTACACCCACCCCATTTGTACAATCGTGGCGTTGTGACTTCTTGTGAAGTCTCTCCTGATCTCTTTCTTGGACTAACGCAGGTTTACCAAGAAGTCTCATCTTGGGTAGAATGTTGTTTTCGAAGGCAAATAATAAGATTTTTTCTCCCCTTCTCTCCTTTAAGCCCTCGACACACACACACACACACCTCCTTCCAACAGCAACACACAAATCCCGTTTCATGCTCTTCAGTCCTGGCTCAACACTTCCTGCTGGGAAAGGGAGAACGGAGCAGCTGCCAAAACGCCACGCCTTCACCTTGCACTTACCTTGCCACGATTTCATTGTCTACCTTGATGATACAATAGGGATCACTGGTGCCAGACCTTGAGGGAAGAGAACAACACCGCGGGTGAGGGTTCGAGGCCAACTACAAGCACACCGACAAAGTTCAAAAGCAAACTTTCTCCACCGAGAGCAACTTCGCCATCAGGCTGGGAGGAAACGCAGGGAGTCCTTGACTTAAGGACCACAGGAGAGCCCCTCCTTTCCCTTGTTCCGTGAATTTGGCGTCAACTCATTAAATATTTCTATGGTGTTTTTAGAGTTGCCAACAGAAAAGGCGAGGGGAGCAGTGTAGCAGCTTGCAAAATGGAAACTGCATTCCATAAATGTTTTCATAGATAGTTTCCAGGCGACTGAAGCTTCTGGTGTGCAAATATCTAACTGGAGAACATGATCGATGATTCTTGGCTATGGATGCGTCCCATTGGAGAATACGAATTATGATACACTCAGAGAGGTGGGGGAAAACCAGGGTCAAGGGTGACAATGAATGATGTGTCTCAGACTCGGCTACACCCAGGCAGCGCCGGCATGTCTTCTCCGAATAAATCTTCTTCCTCAATGTACGACCACAGGCGAGCCCCACCTTTCCCTGATTCCGTGAATTTTGTGTCAACTCATAAAAATATTTCTATGGTCTTTTTAGAGTTGCCCACAGAAAGGGAGGGGAGGGAAAGGGGTTTGAAAGAGCAGGGCGGCAGCTTGGAAATCGAAAGTGCATTCCATAAATCGTTGTTCAGAGATAGTAACTAGGCGACTGAAGTTTCTGCTGTGCAAATATCTAACCGGAGAACATGATTGATGATTCTTGGCTATGGATGTGTCTCATTGGAGAATATGATTTGTGACACACCCAGAGGGGTGGGGGGAAAACCAGGCTCAAGGGTGACAATGAATGATGTCTCAGAGTCGGCTACACCCAGGCAGTGCTGGCATGTCTCCGCCTAATAAATCTTCTTTAAGCTTTGAAAATCCAGCTAGAGACTCATGATTAAAATGGGGGGAACTGCCTGAGCCCTGACATTATGCCCCATTTTACGACCTAACTGGCCACGGTGGTTAAGGGAATCCCTGCCGTCATTCAGGGAGCAACCATGGGCGTTGAGCGAATCCAGGTTCCCCGCTGACTTTGTGTAAGGCATCCAGAAAGTATCCATGATATAAATCACTCCGAGACGTCTCTCTCCAAGGTTGAATTTATTAGGAACAGATCTGGCATGTCAAAGGCAATTTCCCAAGTGAAATTATTTTTGTGCCTTACATAGAATCCACCTTCTCTCCTCCCGCTTCTACACTTCATAAATCACAAGAACCAATTAACTGCCGCTGGAATTACTTAATACGACATACGGAATAACCTTGAACTTTTCAACTCCTCCAACTCTCTCTCTCTCAAAAAATGTGGCAGCTGAATTTTAAAGCTGACACTTGCTTGTCTGAAGGTCACCAAAGCGGGAATCGCATAATCCTGGGACTATTGCTGACGGTCCTAAATATCATAAAAACAGGCAAAACTGAACAAATGTTTCACTTCACAACAGAAAGGTATGGCCGTAAGTCGAGGACTCTCTGAAAAACTGCCTTTTGCAATTGACCAATTTGTGGTTTAGAATAGAATAAAACGAGAGAGTTGGAAGGGACCTTGGAGGTCTTCTAGACCAACCCGCTGCCTAAGCAGGAAACCCTACACCACTTCAGACAAATAGTTATCCAACATCTTTTTAAAAACCTCCAATGTTGGAGCATTTACAACTTCTGGAGGCAAGTCGTTCCTCTGATGAATTGTTCTCACTGTGAAAGAATTCCTCGTTAGTTCTCGGTTGCTTCTCTCCTTGATTAGTTTCCATTCGGTGCCTCTTGTCCCGCCCTCAGGTGCTTTGGGGAATAGCTTGACCCCCTCCTCTCTGTAAAAGTGCAATATCACTCACACATCATCACAAAATCTCCAGAACCATAAAGCCTACCAATTTGAAATTTGGCACGTAGGTTCCTCTTGGCTTCTTGGTGCTCACTAAGAAAGGATTTTGCAAAATGACCATCGGAGCATTTAGAGTATTTCCTATATTATTATTATTATTAACACGCTCTGATGCTAAGGAGTTCTACTCCCCCTGCCCACCTGAAAAGAAATCTCTTCCAAATGCAAAACACAAGCAGAGGGGAGGAGTTTCAGTTTCACAGCACCAAGCAGCTTGAGTACCGAACAGTTGAGCTAAGCCACGCCCAGGCTCCTTGCTGTCTCCTTCTTGCTCACACAGCAAATACTCTTTCCGTTTCCAAACAGCCCTCAACCCTCTCACACACTGACAGGACGCTAGCCAGAAAAATACTGATGGATGCTGGTAGGCAGAGGCAGAATTTTTCCCTCCCCCCCTTATTTCCCTCCCCAAAACTAACCCCGACCACATAGTTTCGTACTGAAGCACGGATATCCAGCTAGTTACGTATATATAAAGCGTTTTTGGGCCTCCTGGTTGTGTTTTTCCAGCTCTTGAATGAGCAGCACACAAAAGCATCCTTTGCTAAATCCATGGAAACGGCGAGTGGACACACACCAGATTGTGCGTGTGTGTGCGTGCACATCAGAGATAAGCCACTGTTGTGATGCTGAAAAATGACGGAGAAGGTTTTCCCCTCTTGAAATGAATCTGATTCTTTAGATCCTGGGCCCATTTAAATGGAAACAGAGGTGGATCCCATGGAAACTCTGGTCAAAAGCCCTTGGCAACAAGCAAGGCCAACCCCCGACAGAAAGTGTTTTCCTTGGCGGCTTTCTGTGAACCAAAGAAACAAACCAATCTTTGGGTGTCTACCTCAGAGAAGAAAGGAGTCCACCTATTCTCCAAAGAGTAGGACAAGAAGTAAGGGATGGAAGCTTATCAAAGAGAGATCCACCCTAGAATTAAGGAGAAATTTCTGATCAGCGAGAATAATAAGTCAGTGGAGCGACTTGCCTGCAGAAGTTATGGGTGCCCCATCACGGGAGGTTTTCAAAAAGAAGTTGGACAGAATGGTACAGGTCTCCTGTTTGATCAGGAGGTTGTTAGAACATAGAATAATAGAGTTGGAAGGGACCTGGAAGGTCTTCTAAGCCAACCTTGTCATGTCCCTGTCAGAGTCTGAATCCGAGGAGGAGGAAGACGAACAGCTGACAGGGAGTGGGAGTGTGGCTCCGTTGGCTGTGGAGGAAACTGGGGAAGGGCAAAGTCTGGGTGGGCAGAGCAATGGAGAGGTAGAACAAGGGAGAGGGAGTTCAGAGGAAGATCCAGGCCCACCCCCTCTTCATCTTAGGGCACACAGGGAGGAAAGGAGAAGGGAGCAACGTGGGTTGCGTGGCCTACGGGGGAGGAAAGGGCCCTGATTCCCTTCATTAGCCACACCTGGGAAGGGAGTTTAAAAGAAATGCTTGCTGAGTGTGGCGTCTGCTGGGAACAAATGTGAGTTTATCTTGTGTTGACTTTGGTTCTCTGCATTCCTGGCATCCTCCCAACTGTGTTAAATTACTACCGTTCCTTCACGTCTGGAATTCCTTCTCCTGCCCTGCCGGACTAAGGACCTCATCTTGCCTTGATTGGACTTATAGTTACAGTTTTTGTTGACCACGTTTTGGACTTGATTCTCTGCAGCCCAAGGCTGTTCCTGGGAGAGTTTTTCTACAACCCAGCAGGTAACCAGGACATTGGGGGCAAAGTTGGAGCTAATAAAGGGACTCCTACTGATTATCTGACTGTGTTGCCTTTCTGCCACGCCCCTTTGGGTCATCACAAACCCACTGCTTGAGCAGGAGACCCTATACCAGTTCAGATAAATAATTGTCCAATCTCTTTTTGATAACCTCCAGTGATGGACCCAGAAGAGTCCAGTTGCCTCTTTTAAACAAAAGCATGGGGCAGCCATGGCCTGGATGACTGAGAGTCTCCATAGACTGCCAGTGATGGAGTTCCATTGGTTGATTGCTTCTCCTTAGTTCTATGTTGCTTCTCTCCTTGGTTAGGTTGTACTAGAAGATCTCTAAGGTTCTTCCAACTCTGTTATTCTGTATTCTGTATAAATAGCACTTAGACTTATAGACTTAAATAGCAATAGCACTTATATACTGCTCTGTGGCGTTTTGCAGCCCTCTCTAAGAGGTTTACAGAACTTACATACTGCTTTACAGTTCTTTACAGCTGTTTAAGTGGTTTACAGAGTCAGCCTCTTGCCTCCAACAATCTGGGTCCTCAGAAGGATGGAAAGAGTGAGTCAACCTTGAGCTGGTTAGGGTCAAACTGCTGGCATTGGGCAGAGTTTACCTGCAATGCTGTATTCTAACCACTGCACACGGAGGGGAGGAGGGAAGGAAGGAACAAAGGAAGGAAAGAGAAAAGGAAGAACATTGACAGGGAAGGAAGGAAGGAAAGAAGGAAGGAAGGAAGGAAGGAAGGAAGGAAGGAAGGAAGGAAGGAAGGAAGGAAGGAAGGAAGGAAGGAAGGACAATAACAGTAGCACTTAAGACTTATGTACCGCCTCACAGTGCTTCACAGCCCTCTCTTAAGTGGTTTACAGAGTCAGTCTCTTGACTCCAACAATCTGAGTCCTCGTTTTACCCACCTCGGAAGGATGGAAGGCTGAGTCAACCTTGGGCTGGTCAGAATCGAACTTCGGGCTGTGGGCAGATTCATCCTGCAATCCTGCATTCTAACCACAGTGTCATCTTGGCTGTATAATTATATCTATATAAATTATACAGAGATAAATATTTCTCTCTCTATCAATCAAAGCTTCCTTTGTAGGTGTGGCCTCTGCAACATGAAATGAGTCAAAACTGCCCAGAAGATTTCCAAGAGACGCATTATGGGAAGGACAGTTTACTCAAGAGTTTCTTGTTCCCAATATCTGATTACGCTGAACTCCTATGGGGGCCGTGTTTGCAGAGAGATCATAAAAAAAAAAACTAAGACGCTATTGATAAAAATCAAGCTACTATTTGCTTACAGCTTTGGGTTGCATTACTCAGGATTAGGAGTGGGGTTCTGCGAAGTACAAAGTCGGGGATTGTTTAAACGTGGTGTGAAATGTAGAAATAAACCACATGGGATCAGAGGGCAAGATTAGTCATGATGAATGCAGGCTTGATCAAGAGCGATTCAACCGAGGAGTTAAGGAGAAATGTATTGACGTCGAGAACAGTTACTCAATGGGATTACTTGCCTTCCAGAGGTTGTGGGAGGTTTTCAAAAATAGACTGGACAACCCTTTGACCGGCATGGTAATAGTCACCTGCCTTTAGTAGAGGGTTGGACTAGAAGATCTTTGAAGTCCCTTCCAGCTCTATAATTCTATGTTCTAGAGATGTTCAGTTTATAAATCTCGGGTCTGGCTGTACAAAGTCAGATTTAGAAAAGAAGTATCGTGGCTGACAGATATTCATGCTTCTAGTCCTCTTCTGACTCTCTATTAATTGGTTCTGCTTTGATTCTGCGGTGTAAGACAATTCTGGGCTGTACTGAATCTGCTTGGACTCTGAAACTGGATTAGGAGGGGAGGAGTTGGAGGAAGGGGCTATAATTATCAGAAAAAATGGGGTTACTTTTACTGGAATTGAATTTTAGGACCACCTCCTAACTGTTGTATCCTGACCAGTGGTGGGATTCATTTTTTTTTTTACTCCCGGTTCTGTGGGTGTGGCTTGGTGGGTGTGGCTTGGTGGGCGTGTCAGGGGAAGGATACTGCAAAATCCCCCTTCCCTCCCCACCCCACTAACCTGCTTTCCAGCTCCGTTCTCCTGGGCAGGGCAACCAAAGGAGACCCAGCCGATCAGCTGGGACTTGGGAGAATAGATGGGGCGAGGCCAGTCAGAGGCGGGATTTGCTGGTTCTCTGAACTACTCAAAATTTCCGCTACTCCAGTGTGGAGTGACCATTCAAAGTTGCAACGGCACTGAAAAAAGTGACTTATGACCATTTTTCACACTGACGACTGTTGCAGCAGCATTTCCACAGTCATGAGAGGCCAGGCAAAGAGATGCGTGCCTCAGTGTGAGTGATGTTGAGTTGGCCGCGCCCAGACAGTCACATGACCCCCAAGCCACACCCACCAACTAAGCCACGCCCACAGAACCAGTTGTTAAAAAAATTGAATCCCACCCCTGGTTGAAGTTTACCTATATTCCTTTGTCTTCAATTTTCTATGCCTCTTACACACATATTTCTGGAGTTGTCTATCCAGGGCTGGGGGTTCACACAAACCTGGGTTACCAGATTAGTTTGTCTCTGGAGTGGCTTTTCAAGGAATTGTAAAATAACCAAACCAGGCTGGGTTGGCACAAGACACTAGTTCCCAGAAAACAAACCCAGGTTTTCAGGCTGGCCAAGATTAGTGTGGTGTGTGAATTCAATCACTGTGAATTTCTTTTCCTTTCCTTCCCTTCCCTTCTTTTCCTTCTCTTCTTTCTTCCTTTCCCTTTCCTTTCCTTCCCTTCTTCCTTTTCTTCCCTTCCCTTCTTGCTTTCCTTTCCTTTTCTTCCTTTCTTTTTCCTTCCTTTCCCTTTCCTTCTTCCTTGCCTTTCCTTCTCTTTTCTTCCCTTCCCTTCCCTTCCCGCTTTCCTTTCCTTTCCTTTCCGTTCCTTCCCTTCCCTTCTTTTCCTTCTCTTCTTTCTTCCCTTCCCTTCCCTTCCCTTCTTCCTTTTCTTCCCTTCCCTTCTTGCTTTCCTTTCCTTTTCTTCCTTTCCTTTTCCTTCTCTTCTTTCTTCCTTTCCCTTTCCTTCCCTTCCCTTCTTCCTTTTCTTCCCTTCCCTT
>NW_020769420.1:1420957-1438193 GCF_900518735.1 Pseudonaja textilis | reverse complement strand
TTTCTTCCTCATCCTCTCTTCCTCCTCTTCTCCTCCTCCTGTTTCCTTCTTCCTCTGCCTCCCTTCTCCTCTTCTTTCCTCCTTTGTTCCCCCTCTTTTTCCTCCTCCTCCTCCTTTTCTTCTTCTTCTTCCTTCTCTTTCTTTCTTCCTCATCCTCTCTTCCTCCTCTCCTCCTTCTCCTGTTTCCTTCTTCCTCTGCCTCCCTTCTCCTTCTCCTCCCTCCTCTTTCCTCCTTCTTTGTTCCTCCTCCTCCTCCTCCTCCTCTTCTCCTTTTCCTTCTTCCTCCTTCTCTTTCTTTCTTCCTCGTCCCCTTCTTCTTCTCCTGCAACCAAGTTTGGTTACCATACTACAAAAAAAATAAATGTTGAGACTTTGGGGAAAAAAAAAAAACCAGAGAAGGGGAAAAGAAAAACCAGAAAGTCCAGTTGCCTCCTGAAAAAGCACCTTTGGGACAACCATGATCTCGATAATGGGGAATCTCTACAGAAATTCAGAGAAGAGCAACTAAGATGCTCAAAGGCCTGGAGACGAAGACATAGGAAGAACCGCTGCAGGATTTGGGTTTGGCTAGTCTTGGGAAAAGAACAATTAGGGATGACAGGATAGCAGCCTTCCACTACTCGAGGGGCTGCCCCAAAGAAGAGGGAGTCAAGCAATTCCCCAAAGCACCTGAAGGTGGGACAAGAAGCAACGGGTGGAAACTAACCAAGGAGAGAAGCAACTTAGAACTAAGGAGAAATTTCCTGAGAGTGAGAACAATTCACCAGTGGAAGAACTGGCCTTCAAACATCATGTGTGCTTCATCCATGGAGGTTTTTTAAGAAGAGTCTAGGGCTAAGCAGTCCCTTGTCTGAGTTGGTATAGGTTCTCCTGCTTGAGCAGGGGGCTGGACTAGAAGACCTCCAAGGTCCCTTCCAGATTCTATTCTATTCTATTCTATTCTATTCTATTCTATTCTATTCTATTCTATTCTATTCTATTCCATTCCATTCCATTCCATTCCATTCCATTCCATTCCATTCTTTCCCATTCTTTCCCATTCTAGTCTACTCTACTCTACTCTACTCTATACTCTCTACTCTACTCTACTCTACTCTACTCTACTCTACTCTACTCTTACTCTACTCTACTCTACTCTACTCTACTCTCCTGCCAGCAGGGGTGCAATGGGGTTGCTTCTAAACACGAGTTGGAGGAGAGCACGAGAGGTGGACTGAGCACTGCCACAAGTGTGCTGCGATAAGGCTGGCGAAGTGACCTCTAGGTGGTGGCAGAGGTAGAAAGAAATGCCCTTTGCTGCCCCCTGGTGGTGGCCCCGCATTTTGCAGACCCAGGTACGTGGAATCTCTCTGAACTCCGGAGGGATTCCAGAGATTGCGTTTGCACAGTGTATGCCTTCTGGGTTTCGAAACAGCCCTGGCCTATAAATCCAGGGTTTCAAAAATAGAAGACGGAAGATGCCACCCTCGGACTTCTAAGTAGTCTGATTGGGGCAGGACTCTTTGGCCCTATGAAAGCCATCGTCCTAAAACTCCCGAGCCGTGCTTGGAATTAGCAGGGATTACCCGCTAATCTCAACACCTGCCTGGATCCTTGAGCCGTTCTCAGTAACCTTTTTACCAGTTTCTGCTCAACAATCTGGCTGCAGTTATCCATGCCTCAGTAAACACCCAGGACCTGAGAAAGCGCCCTCAAGCTAATGTTCCCTAGCAACTGGAATTCAGAGTTAAGCTGCCTCTTCTACTACGCAGATAAACTCTCAGCTTCACCTTTCGCAGATAGACTTCACCTTTCTCAGATGGGTGGGTTTGTGTGATAAGTGAAGTATGGAGTTACTGCATGCTAAGTCAGCAAACTTCCTAGGACAGGGGTCTCCAATCTTGGCAACTTTAAGACTTGAGGACTTCAACTCCCAGAATTCCTCAGCCAGCAAAACTTACTTACTTACTTTCTTTCTTTCTTTCTTTCTTTCTTTCTTTCTTTCTTTCTTTCTTTCTTTCTTTCTCTTTCCCTTTCCCTTTCTTTTTCTTTCTTTTGTTTTCTTTTTTCTTTTCTTTCCGTCCCTTTCCTTTTCCCTTTTTTTCTTTTCCTTTCTTTTTCTTCCCTTTCCCTTTCTTTTTTCTTTCTATCTTTCTTTTCTTTCTTTCTTATTTTTTTGCAGTAACTATGTTGAATTCTACTGTATAATGCAATATTAACGCAATATCAGGGGGGTTTCAATTCAGCTGTATAGAATGGGAAGGGTGGGTGTTTGCGTTTTATTTTTGTAGTTATGATGTAGACCGAAGATGGGATTTAATTTCGTTGTAAGGGGTGCAATGACCATAAACTAAACTAAACTAAACTTTGTTTATTTTTCCTCCTCCTTTCGGAGGGTTTTAAGGAGTTCAGAAGGGCCAAAGGTATTGCAAGCGTTTAAAAACATCCCCTAAAAAAAAAAACACCTCTGTTTTTTGGAATGCAACCTTTTGACAGGGCAGGAAATGTCCTTAGGACAGCAGAAAGGCTGTTCTGTGGGAGGAAGAGAAGGGAGAAAAACAGACCCACAGGAATGGCTCAGGACACAGACTTGAATTTGTTGTAAACCAGACCATTGGCTGAGTAAGATATGGAGGGCGGGGGGGCTCTTTATTATAAATTAAATGCTGTGGTCTGATTGGCTCATGGACTCAGAAGTTAGGCAGAGTTTCTGCTTGGACACCTTGGTTTGCAATAATATGTGTGTGGGGGAGAGAGACAGAGAGAGAAAGAATAAAAGAGAGACAGGCAGGCAGAGACAGGCAGAGACAGAGGCAGAAAAAAAGAGAGAAAGAGAGAGAGATAGACACGTACAGAGAGAAAAAATGAAAGAGACACAGAGACAGAGAAAGAAAGAGAGACAGGGAGAGGAAGAACAAAAGAGTTGAGACAGGCAGACAGAAACAGAGAAAGACAGAGAGCGACAGAGAGAGAGAGAGAGAAAGAAGAGAGAAAGACAGAGAGTGTGAGAGAAAGAAAGGAGAAAGCGAGTGAGAGAAAAAGAGAAAGAAAGGAAAACGAGAGAAAGAAAGAGAGAGAAAACAGGCTGCAGAAATGTGCATTCCCCTCATTCCTTTATCACACATCTCACCTGTGAAACTGAGGTGTAAAAATTTCAGGCTTTATTCACACAACGCGTTTAACTAGGTCAGGTTAAAATTTTAAAATATTCCCCCTTCCGCCCCAATTGTAAAAAGATGTTGAGCCTTTGGAAAAAGTGCAAAGAGGAACAACTGAGTACCTTAGCAGATGAAAAAGCCAAAGGAGCAGGAGTCATGGGGCAAGATAAAAGTTTTTATAATGATACCAGAATTAAGGGAACAAGTAACACCAACATTTTCTGTAAAGGAAGGAGAAATAATGAAAAAAGAGGCGATGATGCAAGATCTTGTCCCAAAGGTGCTTCTCTCTTTTTTTTTTTTTTTCAAGAGGCACCTGAACTTCCTGGTTTTTCTTTGAAGACATTTCACTTCTCAACCAAGAAGCTTCCTTAAGCTCTGACTGGATGGTGGGAAATGATCATCCAGTCAGAGCTGAAGAAGCTTCTTGGATGAGAAGAGAAACCAAGAAAGTCCAGTTGCTTCTTGGAGGGGGCGGGGAAACACATTTGGGACAATCATGACTGGAGGACTGAGAAGCTCCAGACATGCCTCAGCATCTTGCAACGATGGTGAATATCTGTAGCTCAGGTGGAGGATGAGGACGGAGGTTCCTCCATCCTCAATCCAGCATCTTCGTTGTCCAGTGGCGACTAGAATTGGTTGCAGCAATCCAAACGTGGCCTCAGCAACGCACTGTAAAATGGCATCTATCGCTAATGCACATTAATTGGCATGCATTAAAATGTAATTTCATTACATACAGCACTCAGACGGTCACCATCTCCCATATAGACTACATAAACTTGACAAAATAAATAAATAAACGGAGCAAATACATTGACAAAATAAATACGTAGAGACTCTAGAAAGAGTGCCGAGAAGAGCAACAAAGATGATGAGGAGACTGGAGGCAAAAACATATAAAGAACGGTTGCTGGAATTGGGTATGTCTAGTCTGATGAAAAGAAGGACTCGGGGATGACATGATAGCAGTCTTCCAATATCTGAGGGGCTGCCCCAAAGAAGAGGGAGTCAAGCTATTCTCCAAAGCACCAGAGAAGGCAGGACAAGAAGCAACGGATGGAAACTAACCAAGGAGAGAAGAAACCTAGAACTCAGGAGAAATTTTCTGACAGTGACAACAATTCATCAGTGGAACAACTTGCCTCCAGAAGTTGTGAATGCTCCAACACTGGAATTTTTTTTAAAAAATGTTGGATAATCATTTGTCTGAAGTGGTGTAGGGTTTCCTGCCTGGGCAGGGGGTTGGACTAGAAGACCTCCAAGGTCCCTTCCAACTGTGTTATTCTATTCCATTCCGTTCCCTTCCCTTCCCTTCCCTTCCCTTCCCTTCCCTTCCCTTCCCTTCCGTTCCATTCCATTCCATTCCATTCCATTCTATTCTATTCTATTCCATTCCATTCCATTCCATTCCATTTCATTTCATTCCATTCCATTTTTATTCTATTCTATTCTATATACGAAATTACGCATATACGCACATATATCATGCATTCATGGGATTCTACCCCTCTGTGGATGCAGCCTAGAATTGCATTGGCTTTTTGGGCAGCCGCAGCACATCTCTGGCTCCTATTTAAGTGGCGGTCCATTCGGCCTCCCATATTCCTTTCAGAGTTACCGCTATTGAGATAATTTCAAGGATGTTGAATTAGGGAAGTTTTCTTTTCTCTCTCTCTCTCACTCTCTCCATATTACGGTGAAATCCTTTATGCGCAATTTGATTGAGATGAGAGAATCAGTGATGAGGAGCTGTGAAGGTCAATTGTGCCCCTTACACAGGGGTGCATCTCTTCTCAAGTTTTGCACTTGCCTCACCGCTATTAAAAACGCCGAACGAATGTGAAATAAATATTGGCAGGGGAGAGAAAGTTGGTGGGGGGAAACCCCAGAGTGTCTGAAAGTTCCCCTTTCCACCCCCTTCTTGCAAAACATCACAGGGCCGGATGTTAAAAGTGAGGAGGAAGTGTTTTCAGTTGACCCTTCTTTCACAACTCGACTGTGTCACCCACAAGTGGACAAGCAGTAAGTGTGTAATGTTTGGAGAAAGCCAAAAGGCAAATGTGGCTTTCTAACAAGTCCCTTCCCCTCCCTCCTTGTAGGTCATCTAGTCCAACCCCCCCCCCCCACCTAAGCAGGAGACCCTACACCATTTCTGACAGATGGCAGTCCAGTCTCTTCTTGAAAGCTTCCAGGGATGAAGCTCCCACAACTTCCGAAGGCAACTTCTGTTCCATGGGTTGATTGGTCTCACCGTCAGAAAATTCCTCCTTATTTCTAGCGTTGAATCTCTCCTTGATCAGTTTCCATCCATTATTCCTTGTCTGGCCTTTGGGTGCCTTGGAAAATAAATAAAAATCCCTTCCTCCTCTCTGGGGCAGCCCCTCAAATATTGGAAGACTTCTATCCTGTCTCCCTTGGTCCTTTCTCTTCCCTAGACTAGCCAGGCCCAGTTCCTGCAACTGTTCTTCCTATGTTTTAGCCTCCAGTCCCCTCATCATCCTGGTTGCTCTTCTCTGCACTCTTTCTAGAGTCTCAACATCTTTTTTATAAGTGCGGTGACCAAAACTGGATGCAGTACTCTAGGTGTGGTCTTACTAAGGCTTTATAGAGTGGTATTAGTACCTCCCTTGGTCTTGACTGTATTTCACTGTTAATGCAATTCAGGATTGCATTGGCTTTTTTGGCTGCTGCCGCACACGGCTGGCTCCTATTTAGCTGGTTGTCCACTAAGACTCCAAGATCCCTCTCCCAGTTCCTGCCATTGAACCTGGTTTCACCCAGTCTATTCTATGTGTCCTCTTGGTTTTTCTTGCCTAAAGTGTAGGACTTTCCTTTTCTCTGCATTGAATTTCATTTTTCATTGTTCCCTGGTATGTGTGGGGCGGGTTGGACTAGATGACCTACAAGGTCCCTTCCAACTCTGTTGAATCTAACATCCCCCCGAGATTGTGGCTTTCGCAAGTTGTCGACAAACCCACCCAAACTCACGACAGAAACCTGCCGGTTCAACGCAGGCTGGGCGAGAGGGATGGGGAAGGGGGCGGGGTGGAGGCGTTTGCTCAGCCCGCTGGACGCGTCGCCGCGGCAACAGAACGTTGTGCTGGCCGTCTCCGTGGCAACCGCCTGGGAACTCCCGGGAACTGCTTTTATTTTATTTTTTTTTCCCCTTCAAGCTGTCGCTTCCCTGGCCCCATTTGGGGTTTCTCCGGGGCAGCTGGTGGGGAAGAGGGAGAAAGGGAAGCGATGGCTTCGGATTTGGAGGAGAGGGTCCGCGCCGCCATCCAGGAGAAGCTGATGGTGATGTAAGGCTGGGGAAGGGGTGGCAGTGAGGAGGGGGAGGGAGGGGGTCTGCAAAGTTTTACCACTTGCAAAAGGAGTGAGAATAATAATAATAATAATAATAATAATAATAATAATAGTAATAATAATAATAATGGAACACATTATCCTGGATATCACGATTGTGGAGAAGAAAAAAGTGTGGATCATCGACATTGCCAAACAATAATAATAATAATAATAATAATAATAATAATAATAATAATAATAATAATAGTAATAATAGTAATAATAATAATAATGGAACACATTATCCTGGATATCACGATTGTGGAGAAGAAAGAAGTGTGGATCATCGACATTGCCAAACAACTTGCAAAAGTCACCAGATACCAGGACTTGAGAATCGAACTGCAGAGACTCTGGCATAAACCAGTGCAGGTGGTTCCAGTGGTACTGGGCACACTGGGTGCTGTGCCTAAAGACCTGGGCAAGCACTTAAACACAATTGACGCTGACAAGATCGCCATTGGTCAGCTGCAGAAGGCCACCTTACTGGGATCTGGGTGCGTAATCCATCGATACATCATGCAGTCCTAAACGCTTGGGAAGGGTTCGGCTAGTGATTTGTGATAAGAAACGCAGTGGCTCGATGGGCGTGGTGTTCGGTCGGTGTGGCTTGGTGTCTTGGTGGGCGTGGCAGGGGAAGATACTGCAAAATCTGCCTTCCCTCCCCATCCCACTAACCTGCTTTCCAGCTCCGTTCTCCTGGGCAGGGCAACCAAAGAAGACCCAGCCGATCAGCTGGGACTCGGGAGGTGGAGAGTAGATGGGCTTGGTGGGGCCAGTCAGAGGTGGGATTTGCCAGTTCTCCAAACTACTCAAAATTTTTACCACCGGTTCTGGAGAACCAGTCCGAACCGGCTGAATACGACCTCTGGTCTTGAGTCTTTGGATCGCTCCTTTCTAGGAAAATCCCGGAGAAGGAAAACGACTTTTTACCATCGTCTTGCTGCCTCTTAGAGAAGCAAAGAGAACTGGCAGAAGTGGAGAAGACTTTCTCAGCCACCAAAGAGGTACATCGGCTTAGACCCGAAGGGCACCAACAGTGGTGGACTTCATTCCCCAGAATTCCCCAGGCAGCAGGGCTCTTCATCATAATTTCAGGGGTTAAAAGTGCCACAACTGGACAGCTTTGGGACAGGGAAGCCGATTTAAACTTAGGGACGTGGTGGCTCAGTGGCTAAGATGCTGAGCTTGTCAACCAGAAAGGTCGGTGGTTCAGCGGTTCGAATCCCTAGCACCGCATCACGGAGTGAGCTCCCGTTCCTTGTCCCAGCTTCTGCCAACCTAGGAGTTTGAAAGTATGTAAAAAAAAATGCAAGTAGAAAAATAGGGACCCTTTTGGTGGGAAGGCAACAGCGTTCCGTGCACCTTTGGCAAAAGGCAACTGGACTTTCTTAGAACATAGTTGGACTTTCTTAGAACATAGTTGGACTTTCTTAGAACATAGCTGGAAGAGACATTGGAGGGCTCTTAGAACATAGTTGGACTTTCTTAGAACATAGTTGGAAGATCAAGCTTCTTATTTTCTTTGTTCAAAAGCCTTTGGCTGTATCTTTTCTTCAACTGCTCTTCTCTATCTCTCCCTGACCCTTTCCAGGACTTTCAGAAAAAGATGGATCATCTGAAGCAGCGACGGCAAGAGCTGGAACACAAAGAAGGTCAACTCAAACAGGCCATTCTGAAGTTTGACAAGTTCTTGAAGGTTTGTTCTTGAAGCTCAGCACTAGAACATCCATAGACTCTTAGGGCTGAAAGGGACACTGGAGGTCTAATCCAACCCAGGTAGGAGTGTAACCAATCTTCGGTCAAGAGTAATACAGAATTAGATTTGGAATTTATTTATTTGTTTGTTCCATTTCTGGAACCGCCTATGTCCCTCACAGAGGGACAATAAAATATGAAAACAGAACATAGGATAATTGGGTTGGAGTGGGTCTTGAAGGTCTTCTAGTCCAGCCCTCTACTCAAACAGGAGATGCTATACCGTCCTGGACAAATGGCTGTCCAGTGTCTTCTTGAGAAGCTCCAATGATGGAGCATCCACAACTTCTGGAAGTAAGTTGTTCCCCTGGTTGATTGATAGAAAATGTTCTAGGTTGGATCTCTCTTTAATGTTCCACTGGTTACTTCCTGTTCTGCCATCAGGTTCTTGGGAGAATGGGTTGACCCTCTCATCACTGTGATAGTCCCTCAAGTATTGGAAGACTGCTATCATATCACCCCTAGTTCTTCTCTTCGTTGGACTAGATTAGCGCTCTTCAAACTTGGCAACTTTAAGACTGGTGGACTTCCTTTCACTTCCCCATGCTGACTGGGGGATCCTGGGAGTTGAAGTCCACCAGTCTTAAACTTGCCAAGTTTGGAGACCACTGGACGAGACATACCTAGTTGAGATCTATCTCATCCTGGGCACCTTTTGTTTTTTTTTAACTATTACCATCTGGCAGACTGTATAGGACAATAAAAACAAGGACAAATGGGCTGAAAAACAGCTTCTATCCGTCCATTGAATTCTACTGTATAGTGCAATGTTAATGCACTGTCTGGGGTTTTCAATTCAATTGTATAGAGAAGGTGAAGGATGGGTGTTTGTGTTTTATTTTTATTTTTATAGTTTTCTTACATATAATGTACACTGAAGATGGCATTTCATTTCATTGTATGAGGTGCAATGACAGTAAATGCCCGTAATGTGTCTAAAACAGTTTGGCAGACTTCCTTGGGACTATTTACAAAGTCCTTCAGGATAAGCCTGATAAGCACCCACCTTTATCTTCCTTGAAATGCTGCCAACGACTAAATTTCCAATTAGTTATACAAGGCCAAACAGAACACAAATTCAACCCCAAGTTTCAGGTTTCAAACTGACCAGTACGAACAAAGTTGCTTCCAGCAAAGGTTCCTGTCCCTTTGCTCCTTCTTTATGTCTTACGGGAGGGCCAATCGCCTCGAAGCCTTACTCCCAAGTCACCCCTTTTGTCTCAGCTGCTCTTGCCTTCTGGCAGCTCTGCGCATGCACGCACTGGGAACAGGCTCCCTTTGTTCCTCTGCCTCGCTGCTGTCAGATTCTTGGAGGCTCCAGAGTCAGCACCCTGCTCTCAGATGGTCCTGGCCCCATCTCTGTGTCGGACGCAGGACCCTCATCCAAGTCCTCCCCAGACTCCCAGACTGGCCCACGTTCCTACCCACTGTCTGACTCTGCTGCCACCTCCGCAGGCTGCCAATGGACCACAACGCAAAGTAGTTGCCTCAATCATCCATCATATGGTTTAGCCTCCAGACATAAAAACAGGGTATATTAAAAAAAAATTAAAATTTTAATATGATTTGAAGGGGCTGGCATCCACCCCAAAGGAGGAAAGGCTTTCAGGTGTGATCCAGGACCATTTTCTCTCCTGCAGGAGAACGACGCCAAACGGAGCAGAGCGATGCGGAAAGCTGACCAGGAAAAGCAGCAGATGGCTCTTAAGAAAGTGGAAGCGGAACACCTCCGAGAGGAAATTGCCCGGTTAATGACGGTGAAAACCAGACTCCAAGGACGCCTGGCAGCTCACAAACCTTTCTGTGAATATCTGCAGGAAGTCCTGGGGAAGACGGAGCAGGTGAGGAGGGCAGGGGAGGGGAAGGGGCAGAACCGGAGGGAAGGTTGGAGAGGGACTCCCTTTTTTTTCCCCCCCTCTCGTCTTGCAGTTTCAGGACATCTCAGAGATGATTGGTCGGTTCGAGACTCTCAGGGCCACCCAGGCCAGTTTGATCCGGAGAGAACAAATTGCCCGTGAAGCTGTGGAGGAGGAACGCAGCTGCCTGCAACAGTACCTGGAAGAAAGCAGTAACAGGATTTTGCAGCAAAATAATATGGTGGCAGAGCTCCAAGATCAGCTGGAGCAAACCCAGGCCAAGGTCCTTGAATTGGTAAGGCCAGGACATCGTTGTTGTTGTTGAGTTGTGAAGTCGTGTCCGACCCATTGCGACCTGGTGGGCTAGAAAGAGTGCAGAGAAGGGCAACGAAGACGATTAGGGCGGGGTCCCCAACCACCGGTCCCCGGACCGGGACCGGTCCGTGGATCATTTTTTACCGGGCCGCAAAGCTTGGGCGCCGCCATTTTGTTTCAAAGGCGCTTCCGGGTTTTTGGTTGCTTCCGGGTTTTCGGTTGGAAAGCGGCATTTGGGTGCTCGCGCCTTAGTTTCGTCGAAGAGGGGGGGGCGGCTTCGAACGAAGAGCTGTCCCGATGGCGGTGGAGTCTCGCGTTACTCAGGTACCGGTCCGTGGAAGAATAAATAATCGTGAAACCGGTCCCTGGTTCAAAAAAGGTTGTGGGCCACTGGATTAGGGGACTGGAGAAGAATGAAGAATGGTTGCAGGAATTGAGTATGTCTAGTTTAATGAGGAGAAGGACGAGGAGGGGGCGTGATAGCAGTCTTCCAATATTTGAGGGGCTCCCACAAAGAAGAGGGAGTCAAGCTATTCTCCAAAGCACCCGAAGAGAGGACAAGGATAGAATCCCTTATGCCACCAGGCTTGAAATTTTGAACCTAGACAACTTAGATCTACGCCACCTACAGTCTGATCTAAGCTTAGTACGTAAAATTGTCCGCTACAACGTCTTACCTGTCAATGATTACTTCAGCTTCAACCCCAATAACACACGGGCAAACAATAGATACAAAACTCATAGTAAACCTCTCAAAGCTCAATTGCAGAAAATACGACTTCGGCAACAGAGTGGTCAACGCCTGGAACGGACTCCCTGACTCTGTTGTTACATCCTCAAACCCCCAAAACTTTAACCTTAAACTGTCTACCGTGGACCTCACTCCATTCCTAAGAGGTCTGTAAGGGGGCGTGCATAAGTGCACAATCGTCCCTACCGTCCCTGTCCTACTGTCACCATGGAACAGGGTGGAGGCTGTTCCCCAGAGTGCATGTGCGCAGAGCTGCTAGAAGGTGAGAGCAGCTGAGAAAAAAAGGAGTGACTCGGGAGTAAGGCTTTTATACCTCCCCTACGGTATAAAAGACAGGCAAATGTAAAGAAACCTTTGCAGGAAGCAAAGTCATTCATTCTGTTTGGATTAATCCTTGAAGCTCTGTGTCGACTTCGTACTTCGGTTGGCCTTTTTACAGTTCATTTGGCACTTTAGGTGTTGGCAGCCATTCAAAGGAGAGAAAGGTGGGTGCTTATCTCGAGGGACTGTTTGGGACTCATTACCGGCTGGGAATGAACATAATTCCCAGCGGTGATATAAAACAAGAGTTGTTTGGACTAAGATTTTTTTTCTCTCTCTCTTGCTTCACCCTTTCTAGGAGTCCAACTGGATTTGCATCCAGAACACGGCTGCAAGCAAAACCCTGGAACTGGGGCAGATCAAGCTTGCAGCTCTGAACCTTTTCCAGATGGTGGCCAAGCATAGGAAGCTACCCATGAATGTGCCCCAAGAGGACACCGACGCCCAACTAGATGCGGTCAGCTCTCATAGCGTTTCCATAAACGATGTTAGCTTCAGCAAACTCACCCCGTGGGAGTCTTTCAATTATTAATACGCTGACAAAGGATCTTGCCAAGGGAAGTAATGTAAGATGTGTGTCTGTTAGCCACGGCTCCAAGCTGTGAAGTTTTTATTGACCTTTGGCTGATCTCAAGTGCCTTGAATATACCCGGGTGCGAGTAGTCCTTGACTTACAACCATCCATTTAGTGTCCGTTTGAAGTTGCAACATCTCTTGAAGAAGGGTCTTGTGACCGTTTATCACACACAGCAACCGTTGCCGCCATCCCCATGGTCTCGGGATCCAAATTCAGACGCTTGGAAACTGGTTCATATTTATGACAGTCCCAGGGTCATCTTATTCCCTTTTGTGACCTTCCAGCAACTAAAATCCATGGGGAATAGAATAACAGAGTTGGAGGTCATCTAGTCCAACCCCCTGTTCAAGCCAGATTCACTTAACACCGGGTTATTAAATCACCAACTGCAGTGGTTTTCCTACATAGATCTCCCGGAAAAAAAACTCAATAGGAAGGGCATCCAGCCAGTAAACACTCAACTCCTTTCAGTTGCCTAGACTCCATTCCACAAGGGATTACGGGGTTGTTAAAAGAGGATGACGATGGAAGGTAATGCACGCACCACTTCCTCCTCCCAATTTTAGCAACAGCCACCCGCTCTGTTTCTCCATCCCTCCAGGTGCAGCTTTGCGTTGAAGACTTAACAGCCATACTCGCCGATTTCCGCAAAGCAGAGCCTCCACAATCTTCACAGCCAGAAAAAAGGGTGCCATCTCAGGCCAGTACATCTGCCAGCCGGTCACTACTATCTAGGGTGCGTATTGCCCCAACTACATCCTCTGTAACTTGCACTACGGATCTCCTGATTTTAGGAAAAATTAAACTTTCTAACGGTAAGTACGAGTGGCCTTGGGAGACTGGAGGAAGAGCTACAGACTAGGCAACAGTCAGATAAGAGGCAGCTGAGCCCGTAGAAGGAATGTCAACATTGCAAACACCTCAGAGAGACCTTCCCTAGTTTCTTAACCTGTGAAGGTGATGGAGGGAGAAATGTACCTTCATATTTGCAAAATTGTTAATGTAACTTTACAAGAAGAGTTTTTTATGCATCTTATGGTTCTTGATCAGTGTGTCTTTTTTTTTTTAATGTACACTGAGAGCATTTGCACCAAAGACAAATTCCTTGGGTGTCCAATCACACTTGGCCAATCAAGAATTCTACAATTCTACTATGGAATTGGGAGAATCCAGCATGCTTTCAGCACCTTGGATAGTTCCCCACCAGTTCCCTTCCCAATCGCCATCTTAAGCCTAGACAAGCCTACAATTTCTTCTTAATTAACGTCAAAAAAATAATATTCTGCAATACTGCTGCCCTTCAGATCAACTCATGAAACTCTTAGCAGGAATCACGTAGATTGGAGGGCTTATAGTCGTTGAAATTACTACATCAGGAGAACTTTCAGGTTAGGAATTCATCTTGCAAGATCAACGTTGGTGGTGGAATCGTATGAATTCCGTTGGACAATGACGGAATGACACAAACTGCCTCCTGACACAAATACTGTCCTGATAGCAGTGTCGAAGTAGGCAAGGGTGGGATTTGCATTCCAACGTTCTCATTTTGACGTTATTCCGCATTGCTGCAGAATCCCCTGGGTTGCAGTTTTGTGGGAGAAGACCCCGTGATATTTTTAATTACTTAAATTCATCCCATGTCGAAGGGAGCAATTTTACTTTGGGACAACAGGTGTGGAAAAGTCGGAATTTATCCCTATCTGTGTCATGTTTAAATTCAGGCATCGTGCTATAGTTTTAACGGATGACTTGGTTTTTAAAAAAATACAAGCTGCTTTCGAATCAAGAAACGTGGTGGATTGCTAAAGAGTCGAAACATTAATATATTTATGGGGATCCTCCGTCATCCAGGGCAGGTGCTGGTTTTTCTTTTGAAGACGTTTCGCTTCTCATCCAAGAAGCTTCGTCAGTTCAATTCAATTAATTTGCAAAGCGACAGGAGGTTAGGAGCCCTGATGTCGCAGAAGGCGGTATTGCAGGCTAACTCTGCCCACTGCCAGCGGTTCAATCCTGATCAGCTCAAGGTTGACTCAGCCTTCCATCCTTCCGAGGTTGGTAAAACGAGGATCCAGGTTATTGTGGGCAAGAGACCGACCTGTAAATCGCCCAGAGTCCGTTGTAAATCACTACGAAGCCGTATATAAATCTAAATGCTATTGGTATAAGTTTGGACGTCAACAGGTTTGCTCTGAACACACCTGTTTTTTAATCTTACTTTAGCTTAATGGACACTTGAGTCTCTAGCATGTCAAATGATCAGGCAAACACCCCCCCCACCCCAAAATTGGACTCTGCATCTCTCTAAGCACATAATTCAAGATAACTCTCTACTCCAAAATAATTCCCCCAAAAAACAACAACCCAAAACCAAGAGGATGTGGCAATGATAAGAACCCATTCCAAATGATGCGGCTGGATGCTGAAATAAATCTTTTATTTATTTTTAGACCCAAAGTTTACACAGTAAATAAAGTGAGGATCCACCACGTCAAGCAGGACCTCTACATCCGTTTCCGCAGCTTGCCTTTCTTGACCTTTCCGCGACCAAAGGCCGTTTGGCGCATCTCTCGCACCCGTTGCCGGCTACGAGATTTCAAGCGCTTCATCCCGCCGCCCTGCAGGAAACGTTGCTTGGACGCCTTTTTCCTTTGCTTGAAGATCTGCTCCTTGGTTTTCAGCTCGGAGCGGACCTTGCCTCGCTGGGAGGAGGCCGGGTGGGGCCCTTTGGAAGGGAACAAAAAATAACAATAAAACAACGGTTGGGATAGAGTTCAAATTAATGACGGGCAGCCCGGCGCAGGACGATGAAACTGTCAACTTGTAAAACATTCCTATGCCTGTTTCCTAGTTGCCATGAGATTTTTTTGGGTGGGTGGGGGAGAGACCTGAAGGAGCATACAGCAAATAAAATCGGAAGCACACCCCAAGTTTATCTCACAAAGATTGTAACTTAAGACAACAGGGACATTCCTTTATTGGGGAAAGTGAGTGATGACACACCCAGGCCGTGAAGGCGGTGTTTCATTGGAGAAGCTGAATTAGGATACGTCCAGGGGAATTTGGGAAGACAGGGTCCTAGTGATGACACGTCTCGGAGTTGGCTTCCTGCAAGCCATGCCGGCACGTTGCTCCTAATAAATCTTTTGAAGTTGTTTGAAGCTTGGCTCGAGGCGTACGATTTAATTCGGGCGACCGCCGGAATCCGGACAGAAACCACGTTGCTGTTAGTGGGCTCGCGGCCTTTTACGCGAAGTTACGGGCAGACTGAATGAAGGAAGGGCGGTTTGTGCCTTGGCCGTCTCAGCGACCCCGTAATTACGTGATCACAATGCCGGCAACGGGAAACTGGCTTGCTCTTCAATCCGTCGAAGGGGTGGGATTCAGCCGGTTCAGGCGAACTGGATGTTAAATTGGCATCTGGTTTGCCCAACTGGGAGTTGAACCCACCGACTGGCCCCGCCCAACCCCGGAGTCTCCACGTGGCCCATTTTGGATGTGCACGGAGGCTGTGAGAGAGTGAAAAATGGCCCTCCCGGAAGTGGGCCTGTTTCCGGCTTCCAGAAGGCCTCTGGAGCCCGGGGGGAGTCTGTTTTTGCCCTCCAAGAAGCCCGAGCGAAGCCTCCGGACTATGGGGAAGACAAAAAAACAGCCCTCCCGGAAGTTCTGGTGGGCCACACCTACCCAGCAACCGGGCAGTTGTTGGGATTTTTGAATCCCACCTCTGGTTGCCACCCATCTATGATCCCATGTCTGTGGAGAGCCTCAGTCATCCAGGCCACAGTTGTCCCAAAGGTGCTTTTTCGTTTTCTTTTTGCTTGAAGACATTTCGCTTCTGACTCAAGAAGCTTCTTTCAGTTCCCAAAGACAAACCGGACTGCCTTTTGTTTTTACCTGAAGGGCTTTCGCTTCTCCTCCAAGAAGCTTCTCCGATCCTGAAGAACTGAAGGAACCTCTTGGGTGAGAAGTGAAAGGCCTTCAAGCCAAATAAAAGTCCAAACTGCCCTTTTGAGAAAGCACCTTCGGATAATGACGGCCACCCCTGGGAACCCAAAGGCGAGAGTTCGACGCCTCCATTCTCTCTCAAAGCTCACCTCGGCCTTTCTGCCTCTTCCTGTTCTTCTGATTGCCATCAACCTCCGTGTCAGAATCCTGTTCGTCAATCTTATTTCTCTTTTTCCATTTGTCGTAGCTGGAGCCGGATAGGAAATTCAACTTAGGCAAGTCTTCCCGAGTAGCTCTCACCAACTCTCCAACTCCCTTGAGACTTTCAAGAAGAGATTGGACTGCCACCTGTCAGAAATGGTGTAGGGTCTCCCACTTGGGTGGGAGGGTTGGACTAGATGACCTACAAGGTCCCTTCCAACTCTGATTATCTGTTTTAACTCCATTATTTTGTTTCTTATCCCACCCACCTGGATTAAAATACATGTGGGAGGGGGGAAGAAAGACCCAAGATAAAGACTTTTTTTCCCTCCTGGGATGAACTTGAAAAGATACATGTTGGTTTTGTAGGAGCTGCTGATGTAGGCGCCGCTTTCCGTACGGATCTTCTTCTTATCCTCCTGACCCGTTTGACCCACAAATCGTTTCCGTTTCCGATCCCTGCAGAACCAAAAAAAAAAACAAAACACACCAGGTCATCCTTTCCACTTCCAACAGTTCGTTTAGCGACCTCTCGAAATTACGGTGGCACTGAAAAAAAACGATTTGTGTTTTTCACACTGATGACCGTTGCAGTATTCCCACAGTTGCACGATCGACACTTGCCGTAGGACAGTGGCTGTGTTCTGGGATTATGTGATGCCCGGTTGCAGGAATGGGGCATGCCTAATCTAAAGAAAGGAAGGATATGATAG
Organism: Pseudonaja textilis; assembly: GCF_900518735.1. The sequence continues at coordinate 1,421,268 of NW_020769420.1, read as the reverse complement.
CAGTCTTCCAATATCTCAAGGGCTGCCCCAAAGAAGAGGGAGTCAAGCTATTCTGCAAAGCACCTGAAGGCAGGACAAGAAGCAACGGGTGGAAACTGAACCAGGGAGAGAAGCAACCTAGAACTAAGGAGAAATTTCCTGACAGTCAGAACAATTCATCGGTGGAACAAGTTGCCTCCAAAAGTTGTGAATGCTCTGACTCTGGAAGTTTTTAAGAAAAGGTTGGATAGCCATTTGCTTGAAGTGGTGTAGGGTTTCCTGCCTAAGCAGGGGGTTGGACTAGAAGACCTCCAAGGTCCCTTCCAGCTCCG
>NW_020769420.1:1377783-1412501 GCF_900518735.1 Pseudonaja textilis | reverse complement strand
ACTTTGGGCCAATCAGCAGGAGACTGGGAGTTCTAGTCCCGCCTTTGACATGAAAGCCAGCTGGGTGGCTTTGGGCCAGTCACCTACCTCAGCCCAACCCACCTCACAGGGTTAGTTTTTGGGAGGAAACAGAAGAAGGAAGTAGCGTTGACTGATTAATCCACCTTGACTTATTGACAGAAAGGTGCAATATGAATGAATGAAAATTATAAACTGCTCTCGGCTGCAAAAATTATGGCGGAAGAAAAGACCAGCCCTATAAGATGTCACAGGACTTCCAAAGGATCACAAAAGCAGAACTGAAATCTGGAACCCAAAGTCCTGGCTACACCTACCGCTTTAGAACGATAACTTTTGATGCTGTCCACAAATTTCAGCTGTGCCATCTCATCTTCCTCAAAACGCAAACCTTAACAGAGACCAAAAATGAAAGAAGGGTCAACTGTTGTGCTCTAGGAAGCCTATACAACTGGATTCCCACATCCTATTTACTCCTGATTGGAGGAATCCATTGCTCACACATGCCTGGACCATAAAGTTCTCTCTAACCAAAGAGACTAGATTCACGCAAGGCCCAAAGTCCGCCTCAAAATGAGCCAACGATAATGTTATGTTAAGGTGGGTGGACTTCAATGTTAAGGTGGATGGACTTCAGTTCCCAGAATTCCCCAACCAGCATGCTTTAAGATGGGTGAACTTCAACTCCCAGAATTCCCCAGCCAGGATGCTTTAAGATGGGTGAACTTCAACTCCCAGAATTCCCCAGCCAGGATGCTTTAAGATGGGTGAACTTCAACTCCCAGAATTCCCCAGCCAGGATGCTTTAAGATGGGTGAAGCATGCTGGCTGGGGTATTCTGGGAGTTGAAGTCCACCCATCTTAACGTGGCCAAAGTCGAGAAGGAGCTTCCTTATAGTACTTTACAACATCCGGAAATACTCACTGAAGAGGGGATGAATCCCTACCAGGCTGAACTCCATTTCTTTGACCCTCTTGATGGATTCGGAGGACGAACTTGGCCGGGATTTTTGGTACTGTTTCAGGGCATTGTCGGAGACACGACGGAGGTTCTGCAGGTCAAGGGAACGCTCGTGGTCAGTCTGTAGCAAGCTCTCCTCATCATCCAGGACGATTTGCGGAACACGGCCAAAAACGCCGTCTGAATCTGGGAGGAGGATGGGAAAGGAGCTCCATTATTGCCAGAAATTCAGTAAGTCATAAGAGAGAATCGAACTGCCGGCAGTGGGCAGAATTAACCTGCAACACTGCGGACGCAAAGGGACGCGGTGGTGCGGTGGCTAAGATGCTGAGCTTGTCGATCAGAAAGGTCAGCAGTTCGGCGGTTCGAATCCCTACGGAGTGAGCTCCCGTTCCTTGTCCCAGCTTCTGCCAACCTAGCAGTTTGAAAGCATGTGAAAAAATGCAAGTAGAAAAATAGGGACCCCTTTGGTGGGAAGGGAACAGTGTTTCATGCGCCTTTGGCGTTTAGTCATGCCAGCCACATGACCACGGAGACGTCTTCGGACAGCGCTGGCTCTTCGGCTTTGTAACGGAGGTGAGCACCGCCTCCTAGAGCCAGAAAACGACTAGTATGTAGGAGCAAGGAGAACCTTTACTGTATTCTAACCATTGAGAGTCACCACGTCTCATGGTCCTGTCGCTTTATTCAGCGCTGTTTTATTTATTACTTCAGCCACTAAGCGAACAGTTGTTAAGTTGAGGACTACCTGTGGGCTTCTGATGAGGACTGGCGAAGACCAGTGGCCGTCCCAGAAACAGGTGCAGGTCAAAAACGTAAGGGATCTCATCTGGAGCCACAAGGGAGTAGGCTGTTCCGGTCCTCCCCGCACGAGCCACTCTGCCTAGAGGGAGAAGACGAAAAGTCAAAAGGGGTTTTTAAATAAAAAGGACCAAAAAGCACACACACGCACAAAGAAAAAAGACAAAAAACAACAACAACGAAGCGATTTTAGCATGAAACACAGGGACAGGCAAACAAAAAACCAAAACCAACCCAACCTACCAAGATTCCCCCCTTTAAAAAAAAATAAAATAAAATCCCTGAATAAATGATGTTACCTAGTTGGGTATTGAAACATCTGCAAGAAAACACCCAAGCTCAGAGAACATCAAAGACCCCACAGTCTCTTCCTCTTCCCCGCAGCAATAAGCAGAATCATAAAAATAACCCTGGAAGGCTCCAGACTTTAAGAAACTCACCGACGCGGTGCAGGAAAAGCTTAGCCTTGGCTGGGAAGCTGTAGTTAATCACATTATCCAGAAGAGGGATGTCAATCCCGCGAGCGGCGAGATCGGTGACAATCAACACTGAGCATTTGCCATGGGCAAACTTGCCGATGTTGATTTTGCGAGCCGTCTGGTCCAGAGAGCTGTAGATGTTGGTGCAATTCACCCCCTGCAGGGTCAGCAGCTGCAAAAGACACGCATCCGTCATGCCAGGAAAAAGTCAGCAAGCTGTTGTGGCCGGCAGCCGAATCGAAGGAGGCGTGGGAATCGGGGTCAGCATCCGGATAACCTGGGAGTACTGAGGGGGGAGACGGAATGGAGCTGGCAGAGAGAGAAGGAGGGAGGGAGGTAGCCTGGGCCCCCCGTCAGCCCTCCGATGGAGAGTCAACAGCCCCCAGGTCTGGAGGTGGCTGATGAGGAAGAGGAGGAACAGCTGGGCCCAGTGCCTGACTGCAGATGCACAGAAGGCAGAGGAAAGAAGAGCAGTGGAAATCTATGGGCCGGACCTTGGGACAGAAGAGATTTGCTTAACCACCAGGTACTAATTGAGTAACTGCAACAATTTACTTAACTACTCTTGCAAGATAACTCATAAAATGGGGCAAAACTCACTTAGCAACATACATTTTGGGCTCAATTGTTGTTTTAAGTCGAGGACTGTAATTTCAAACAGTTATTTGATGAATGCCGTCAGTCAAGAACTACCTGGATGGGGTTTTTTTTTCCTCCTCCCTTTCCCTTCCTTTTTTAATTTCCTTAGGGCACACATTTTAGTTCTCACCTGGGCACCGAGAGAAAACTCCAAACTCCTACGGGGGAAAAAAAAATGCCCCCCCGTTCCCCAGATTTTGTGCAAGTAATCCGCTGTAACTCTGAACGGTGTTGCTACGTGGACCCTCGTTAGGAGGTGAGGACTACAAACCCTCTTCTTTCCCCCAAGGCAATTGGGGTGGGGGGGCTGCACGTACCTCCTTCAGGTATTCTGTGTGATGTTTGGTAGCCACGAACACAATGGTCTGGTCTTGTGGCTTGACCACTGTTCTCAGCAGATGCAAGAGAAGGGCGGGCTTGTCGTCAGCTCGCACGTGAAAAAACGACAGCTAGGAAAAAGGAGGTCAGGACACAGGATCACAAGGCTGGAAGGGACCTGGGGAGGTCTTCTAGTCCAACCCCATCCTTAAGGCAGGACAGCTTATACCGGTGGTGGCTAACCTTTGGGGGCTCCTGTGCCAAAAAGTTTGTGTGTGCTAGCACGCACACTCACATGCCAGCACCCAGAATGCAATGCGCATGCAACACACCACCTGGGCATGCGCGCGCAATCCCCACCCCCACCCCCTTACCTGCACTGTGCCTCACAACTGATTTTCCAGCTGGTTTGAGGCCTTTTTTGGCCTCCCAGAAGCTTGGGAAAAGTCTCTGAAAGGCTTTTCAGGCCAAATAATAGGCCTGTTTCATCACTTCTGGTATTACAGGAAGTCACAAAATGAGCCTATTATTCGGCCATAACAAATAAATAGCCTACATCAAAATAAGGGGTCAGCTCTGACACTGGTCTGACTTGAGGCCATCTAGGACACGGGGGCTCAGTGGCTAAGATGCCGAGCGTGTCGATCGGAAAAGGACGGCAGTTTGAATCCCCAGGGCCTCATCACAGACGGAGCTCCGGTTCCTTGTCCCAGCTTCTGCCAACCTAGCAGCTCGAAAGCACGTAAAAAAATGCAAGTAGAAAAATAGGGGCCACTTTGGTGGGAAGGGAACAGCGTTCCGTGCGCCTTTGGCGTTTAGTCCTGCCGGCCACATGACCATGGAGACGTCTTCGGACAGCGCTGGCTCTTCGGTTTTGTCACGGAGATGAGCACCGCCCCCTAGAGCCAGAAACGACTAGCACATAGGTGCCAGGGGAACCTTTACCTTTTATTTAACGATCAATTGCTCTCTTTTAATTTTCTTCCTTCCTGGAGGGGGTCATCTCAGCAACCAGGAACTGGTTCGTTCAACCGTATTTTTTTGAACTTTTTTTTTAAAAAGAACATTCCAGAAACCCAAGCCTCCCACTGAATCATCTCTACCCTATCCCAAGTGGGCCGTTATAAGGAGATGTTGACCGTTCCTACCTTGAGTTGCTCGCTCAGCTTGGATTCCACATCCAGTCGGATCAATACCGGCTCCGTGAGACCTAAGAGAAAGAGGAACAGACGGTCAAGTCGCTGGGTGTGAGCAGACCCTACGATGGAACGGTTTCAAGTCAAGGGTGGGACAGCACGGAGAACAGACGGCAGGTCCTAAAATGGATCCCACTTGATCAAAAGCATCCACGAAAGAGACCTATAACAAGATGGACCAATGGACCTCCGCAGGTCTAGCAGGCCCGATTGGCCAAAGAAAGCCCCAGGACCATCTGGATTGGAAACAGGCCGAAGAGGCCTTCATCCCACAACAGATGGACAATGGCTACCATGAGGGTGATGAGACTGTATATATGTTTACTTCTCTTCTGTCATGTTCTCATCGTCATCATCGTTTAACGAACCCATAATCCCCTGTGGAGTTGAGTCTGAGCAACTAAATGGAGCTAGCAGTGTCTTTTACTGGCCAGATGCCTCTCCTGTCGCCAATACAGAGTTTTGTTCAGCAGATAATAATTTCATTGTGCCCAGAGAGAAATATCTGCCTCTACCTAGGATTGAACTCACAGCCTCCTGATTGTGAGGGGAGAGCTCCACCTCTAGGCCACGCTCTCATCACATGCTGCACAATAATAATTTTGGCAGTCTACACATTACTCATCCCAGTTTTCAAGAACCATGTATCCGTTTCGAGGCACAGAATGCAGGCCAGGAGGAGGAAGATGAGATGATCTCAGCTTGTATCAAGCCAAGAAAGAGACTCGCGTCAGAAAGAACCCAATACGTTCCTCTGCGCTACGTCCAGCTCCCCAACCACCCCATGAGAAACAAACACAGCCTGGACCATCTTCTCACCAGCTTGAGCGAACTCCACAAGAAGTTTTGGCAAGGTGGCCGAGAAGAGCAATGTCTGGCGACCGTCAGGCAGCCTGGAGACGATCTCCTTCAGCTGTTCGGCAAAGCCCATCTCAAACAACCTGGTAGGGCGAGAGAAGAAAAGGACCTTAAAACAGATTCTGTAGAAGATCCAGACAGCCTTGGTGTTCAACTCATAAAGCACTCCTATGCCTGTTTCCAAGTTGCCATAAGCGGGGGGAGAAGGGGGGGACCTGAAAGAGCAGTACGGCAATTAAAACCAGAACTACATTCCACGCTTATCTTACAAAGGTTGTAGCCTAGGCTACTGGATCTTCTTCCCATGAAAATCCTTCATCGGGAATGTGACTGATGACACCAGCCTGGCTTCGCTGGAGAATCTGATTTATGACAAACCCGGGGGGGAAATAGGGTCACAGGTGACCATAAATTACGTGTGGGAGAGTGGGCTACATATGGGTGAATGCCAACATGTTGTTCCTAATAAATCTTTTGGGATTTTTTGGAAGCTTGGCTCAAGGCTCATGATTTAATTAGGGCAATCGCCGGAATCCTGACACTCAAGATTCCTGCACCGCTGCCAAAAATCCAGCATGAGAAAGCCTTTTTGGGGGCGGGGGGAGTTATTGGCAAGGATCAGCGTCTCACCCCCAAGATGGAGTAACCCAGGAGTCCCCGAATGGAGGGTTGGGAAGAACTACTATTGGTAGGGGAGAACGGCTCACCTGTCTGCTTCGTCGAAGACCACGTACTCCACACTGTGCAACTTCAGTTTCATCTCGACAGCTACGTGCATCAACCGGCCAGGGGTTGCAATGATTCTGCACAAAAAAGCACAAGGCACAGATTCAAGGGCCGATTCTTTCTCTCGCCTAATTGAGGCAAAAGCGGGCTGCATGGATGCTCCCCGCATCATCCAATTCATTTACTTGTTTAATGATTCCACTGACGGGCTCCAAGTGAACTTGCTTTACAGGTGGATCTCTGGAAGAGGGGACCGCCTATCAGGCTCCGGGTTCACTCGGAGCCCGTCAGCTCCAAATATGCCACGCAGCAAGTCAGCTGGCCATATCACCTTATCTCTACTGCTGCTGGATCTGTATTTCTGCTTGTGTGCCGGCCGATGGCTTTGGAATGACTCAGCAGAGCTGAGGATGGATTCTGCAACAACTGCGGGGCTGCTGGAAATGGCTCTTTTCATCTATTGATGTGGTGCATATTGTTAAAGGGGGTTGGGGCACATATAGGTGGTAGTTAAGTCTTAGGATTTATCCATGGTTGGCCTACCAAGGGTCGATAAGCTCAATAAATCGAATCCCGGTGGATGTCGCACATTGGTGGTTGCGACCCATATTTTGAGCGGCAGGCAGCCGCAAGCAGAGGGATGGAAAGAGCCGCATGCGGCTCCAGAGCTGCAGGTTGCTGACCCCTGGCTATAGGGTCTCCTGCCTGAGCTGGGAGTTGGACTAGAAGACCTCCAAGCCCCCTTCCAGCCCTAGGATTATACTGTGCTAAGTGTGGGCGCCCCCTACTGGAAAGCATCGCCTCCATTTGCAGAGACAGCAAGCTTTTAGCCACCATCGCCTACATTAAGGCCTGCATCGGATGTCCGACTGAAAATCCAGACTTACATGTCAGGGTTCTCGTGCAAAGCAGCAAATTGATCTTCCATCCTAGAACGAAGGAAGGAAGAAGGAAAACAAAGTTAAACTTCCTTGTCATTTCTGGCAATGCTAAACTCAGTGCTGTATCTTATCTATCCAATCTTGCCAATGGTCAAAGATAATTTATACATACAGTCCGACTTCTGGCTACAGAGAAGCAGATCAATTAAAAATTATTATATATTTTAAGCCCTGAAATTAAGAACAATTAAGGACAAATTGGTAAAGCACCATGAAGCGGTATGTAAGTCTAAGTGCTTATTGAGCGTCAACGCACATTTGTGCACCTGAGCGTGCACGTCAATACACAACTGACCTGTCGCCTCCGAGAATCAGAGCGGTTTTTAAGCCAGTAAACCGACCCAGCTGCAGGAAAAAGAGGAAGGAGAATTGAACGCCAAGTTAATTCCAAAAAAGGAGAATCTTTGTAGCTCAGGGTTGAAATGAGGGGTTTCTAGGGCTCTCTTGAGTTTGGTTGCTTTCTTGTAGACGTTTCATTACCCAGCTAGGTAACATCATCAGTACTACAAGGGAATGGGGTTTGCGGAGAGGAGGAGAAGGAAAGGGGAGGAGGATTGTTGAGTCCTTGGTGGTTATTTCCTTACCCAACTAGGTAACATCACCGAGGCTAGAAGGGAGTGGTGTTTATAAGGAGGAGGAGGAGGAGGAGGAGGAGGAGGAGGAGGAGGAGGAGGAAGAGGAGGAGGAGGAAGGGGAGGAGGAACAGGACTGTAGTCCTTATGCTGAGATTTATAGTTTTCATGCAGACATTTTCTTACCCAACTAAGTAGCGTCATCAGTGCTAATCAGGCTGAAATCCAGCCCGCAAGGGGCCGTGGTTGAGTTCCCCAGTGGCCACTTCTCCCTCTGATTTTTGAAAGTACCTCTTTGGTGAATTTAAGAGTCTGCAGAGCAAGTTCTCGGGTTGGAGACAGGACGAGAGCTCGTGCCCCTGTCTTGGCACAGCGGGCTTTCAATTTCTCCAGCATGGGAATCAGAAAACAGGCCGTTTTCCCGCTTCCGGTCCTCGCCATGGCCACCACATCCTTGCCGTCCAAGATCAAAGGAATAGTCTGCAGAAGAAGCCGACTTCCAAGTGAGGAAGAGGAGGGAAATCCAACAGCCACTGCCCAGTTTTAAATCACAGCTTTACAAATAACCCAGGTAGTTAAAGGAGAAATAACAGAATGGGGGAGTTAGAAGGAACCTTGGAGGCCTTCTAGTCCAACCCCCAACCCCCACCCCTTGGTCAAGCAAGAGAGTCTCTGCCATTCTGACCAGGCTGCCCAGTCTCTTCTTAAAAGCCTCCAAGTGATGGAGCTGTGATGACCTGGAGTGTGGTAATATATCTTATTCATCATATTCTGTAAGTCCTTTGTACAGTTTTTGCATAAGATCTGGGGATTTACAAACACTCCTCATGGGGGCAGTATTGCCTTTATGATGGGTGTTTGGTCCTGTTTTGATCTGCAAAGCTTAGACGGACCAGGTATATCGGTGAAAGGTCATAGTACATAGCCGAGCCATTCCCGTGGGACTTTCCGTGTTTAGATATTCTCATGGGACTTTCCGCAGTATATTATCACCCTGCTGAGGCCCTGCTGAGATAATGTTGAGGTCATTGTTTTGATTTTGTACTTGCATTTTCTTAAATAAATACTGCTACCCGAGTTCTCTCGGGGCTGGCATTTGCTCAGACGGTTCCCTGCGTCTCATTTCAAGTGCCAGACCACCACACTGGAGCCTGACACAAAAATAACCAAGTCACAAAAAGTCCCTTTAATGCCTCTAACGTGGCCCCAGTGTCCAATTATCCTCGGTTGGATATCAAACTAGTAAAGAAAACAGTTTACGGAGGGAGTAAATGCAGTCCTCACCAAAAGTAAACTTAATTCAAAATAAAAAAAAACCCAACACAAACCACACCGAAGGAATAACTATACGGCAGGCAAGGATGATTCATTGCAGACTTCTACCCGATAATGCAGCGACCACAGTTGCGAGGAACCCAAAACACAGATAAGCTCCGACTAGAAGGCACACTTTGCTTCCAGCAACATACAGGAAACTAGGCACTTCAAGGCCATCCCAAGAGGAGAAGACATTCTTTCTACGTTTCTCTCTTGCTAACACTGTTCCAGTCCTTTTTCTCACTAATGATAGATTATTTAGGGTCCGTTTCATTGATCTGACCAAACAGAATTCGAGGAGGAAGACAAAAACATGATTCTAAAGAAGTCTGGGTGAGGTGCTTCCCGCGTTCTCACCTTCCTCTGGATGGGCGTGGGTATTTTGTATCCTTTTTTCATAATTCCTTTGAACACCGGATAGCTGAGACCTGGGGAAGCGAGAAAACCAAGGTAAGAGATATTTTTTCAGTGCCATTGTAACTTTGAATGGTCACTAAACAAAGCGTTGTAACTTAAGGACAACCTGTATGGCCTTGTCTTCAATTTTTATGTCTCCTACACTCTCTGTAGTTGTATGGGGAGCAACATGGGGACAGTCAGTGAGAAGAGGCAGGTTGGGTCTGGCAGCTGCATTTGTGACCTCCGTCCAAGAGACTATAGGACGAGATGACCGGGAGGGCAGAACGATGCCAAAAGGATCTATCTATCTACCTACCTACCTACCTACCTACCTACCTAATCAATCAATCAATCAATCAATCAATCTATCTATCTATCTATCTATCTATCTATCCATCTAATTTGCTGACTCTTTACTTAAAGTAAATTTGTCTATCAGTGACCGCATGACCTCTGTAGTTGTCACAAGCTAAGTAATAAATAAAAGGTTATCACTCCCTTTAAACCATCCACTTCAGAACTCCTTAACTTACCCATGGACTGGAAACCTCCCGATTTCTTCTTTTTCTTGTTCTGGGCACGAACCATTTCCTGGGTATCGAACTCAACATCGGAAGCACCATCAGACTTGGAGAAAGCGGTTTCTGGCATCTCGTAGTCCTTTAAACAGAAATAAGGAAAAATTGGAAATTTTCAGATCTAGGCTGCTGGGACGGTCTCCGGTTGGCACTCACAGTTCTAGAAGGTCTCCAAAATCCTTTCCAGTTCTATTCTGATTGATTGATTGATATCCACTTTTCCCTTCTGGAGCTAAGATGCAACCCTTTCACTATCCATTTGTAGGGTCCCACCTACAAGTCTCAGGAGGTGCATCCCCCCCAGATGTTCTTCAACTACAACTCCCAGCATGCTTCCTTCGCACACATGCTCAGAGTGGGCAACCTCTGGGAAAGCCACAGATGTGATCCCGGGCGGCCCTCCCACCCCCTTATGTTTCCCCCAGCCCAACTCTTTCCAGAGTCCATGGACTCCAGGACCCATGCTATGGCTGGGGATGATGGGAACTTGGACTGCAGTCCCCATGCTAGGGCTGGGGATGATGGGAACGCTAGTCCAGCCCATCTTCCCCTACCTGATCCTCGTCGGGCTCCCGGGTTTTACACCAGCGCTGCTTTTTCCTCCTCCGACCCGACCCAAAAGCCGGAGCCATCGCAGCTGATTCCTGGCAGGCGAAGCCACGTGCGTTAAACAGGAAGTACCGCGGGGCGGGGTTTGGAGGAGAGCCGGTCTCTGATTGGTGCATCGGTGGGAGGGTCCCGTTGCGAAGTCCCGCCTGCGCGCTTGCGTTAAGCTCGGGGATGGCTAGCCTCGCGGTCAATCCGAAGGCGGAAGGGAAAAGGAGCTTCCGTAGAGAAACGAAAGGGAAAACCTGCAGAATCGTTTCTTCTTCCCTTTTGGGATGGCACTTTCGGGTTCGCTCAGCACCTCCCGGGTGCCTTTGAATCGCCTTTCTTCGGCGGGGCTTTTTCGTTCTTGCTTACAAATTTCAGGGTTCAGTTTTGGAATAAGTATATACAGTATGTATTTGTACATATATGTGTATAAGAGGCTGGGTTGGTGGAAGAGTGGAAGGAAAGAAACAAAAAGAGAGGGAGAGAGAGGAAGGAAGGAAGGAAGGAAGGAAGAAGAAAGAAAGAAAGAAAGAAAGAAAGAAAGAAAGAAAGAAAGAAAGAAAGAAAGAAAGAAAGAAAGGAGAATTAAGGCATATACATACATCATCGTTTTAGCCACTCTGTCCACTTCAGGATGAAGGCCCCTTCCTCCTATATATTGATGTATGGATGCATATATAAATTTCTGCATATTCGTCTGCATGCATACAATATTTCTGAAACAAACTGATTCTTAAACAGTACGTACATTTGCACACTATACAGCACATATGGTAATATGCATGTAATTAAGGGAATACGGGCTGGTAAAAGGGAAGTTTGTGTGTGTGCATATATTTCTCTGAGCGTGTATGAATAGATACATAATATAGAGATAGAGAATGATAGAAATAGAATAGATATATAGACAAATAATGATGATGGATGGATGGATAGATAGACAGACATAAATGGATGGATAGATAGATAGATAGATAGATAGATAGATAGATAGATAGATAGATATAGATAGATATAGGTAGATATAGGTAGATATAGGTAGATAGATATAGACAGATGATGGGTGGATGGATGGATGGATGGATGGATGGATGGATGGATAGATAGATGGATGATAGATATAGGTAGATAGATATAGGTAGATATTGATAGATGATGGGTGGATGGATGGATGGATGGATAGATAGATAGATAGATAGATAGATGATTGATGGGTGGATGGATGGATGGATGGATAGATGATGGATGGATGGCAGGCAGGTAGGTAAATAGATAAGACAGACATGAATAGATGTTAGGCAGACAGATGATAGTTAGATATAGATGGATTGTTATGTAGATGATAGATACATACATATGGATAGATGATGGATGGATGATAGGTAGGTAGGTATGTAGATAGACAGACAGACATGAATAGATGATAGGTAGATGATATAGATATAGATAAATCATGCAGAAGATAGAAAGATAGATGTATATAAATACATACATATAAACAAATACAGATGTAGTGCATACACATATACAGATCTATTTCTGCACATACATAAATCTACATCGGTGTGTATACATGATCTCCCTCCCTCCCTTCCAAAGGGATCACCAGGCTGGATCCCATCGTCGGTGGGAGCGGGTGGGTGGGGACAGACTAGCTCCTCCTCGGAAGCCCCGTCCAGCTGCCTGCGCCACACTCGCCGCGCTGCAGAGCCGGGGAGGCGCCGGACGCGTCCTTCTGCCCGCTCGCCCGCAGGTCAGTCTCGGGGTGTGGGGGGGTGTGGGTGCTCCGTTTGGCGGGCCGCTTGGCAGGGCTGCAGCCGGGCGGGGAGAAGGGGGAAGCGCCTGGCCGCAAGAGCCCCCGTTCCTTGCGCGGCTGCGTCTCCCGGGGGAACCGGAGGCGCGCCGCTTCCCTTGCCGGGGTTGCAAAGCAATCCGTTCGCAGGCGGGGTCCTTTCCGTGCCAAAGTGAGCTGAACAGAACTGGAAGGGACCTCGTAGGTCATCTAGTCCAACCCCCACCTACCCACCCACCCAAGGACCCTACACCATTTCTGACAGGTGGTTGCCGCGGACTCGCCCCCGCGTGGGTGGAAAACTCTGCCCCCGCCAGGCCAGTCGCTTTTTGCAAAGCGGTGGTGCGTGGCCAGGGCGGGGGGCTTCGACCCAGCCAGTTTCCCAGCAGAATCCCCACCTGGCTGGATCGCAGCCCCGTCCCGTCCCTTCTAGCTTCAGATACAGAGTGGGAAGGGACCTTGGAGGTCTTCTAGTCCAACCCCTTGCTTAGGCAGGAAATCCTACACCACTTCAGAAAAATGGTTCTCCAATCTCTTCTTAAAAACTTCCAGTGTTGGAGCACCAACAACTTCTGGAGGCAAGTTGTCCCACGGATTAATTGTTCTGTCAGAAAATTCCCCCTTATTTCCAGGTCAGTTTCCATCCGTTATTCCTTGTCTGGCCTTCGGGTGCCTTGGAAAATAGCTTGACCCCTTCCTCCTCTCTGGGGCAGCCCCTCAAATATTGGAAGATGCTCTCCTGTCTCCCCTGGTCCTTCTCTTCCCTAGACTAGCCAGGCCCAGTTCCTGTAACCGTTCTTCATATGTTTTAGCCTCCAGTCCCCTATTGGTGGGTGAGTCCCCTAACCATGGGTAGGTTTTCCAAAAAATTGAGCAACCTATAAATAGCCCGAAGGGGTTACCTGGAGTCCTTTTTGGAGTTCTTTGGAGATTGGCAATTCGGATACAGCAAGTTGGGTTTAAAACCCGGTCTAGGCTATTAACATGAAATCAGTCCTATTTCCATCCCACAATTCTCAGTTCATGGATGAGAGTTTCTTCCTGCCCCAGCCAGTTCCATGAAGGCCTCGGCAGGCTTGGGAGCTCCTCCTCTGCAACGCAAAGGGCGGGTCTGGAGGATCAAGGCCACGGCCTCCTTTGTGGACGAATCGCTCTTCGGTAACCAAGGAAAGCACCAACCTTCCAGCCCGGAGTTTGAACCCCCTTGGAAAGAGGCCAAAGCTCCTGGTCAAAGACCCCTGCTGTGGAGTCCAGACACCAGGCAGGTGGATTCCAGTCCTTTGAAATCCCCCCAATCGGTTGGCACTCCACGGAAGAGGAATAAATACAGGTAGGCCACATTTGGGGTGCTGGGTTGGGGTTTGTTTTGCAATAAGGGAAAGATGACAGAGTGCTTCAAAGAGAGAATATCTTAGGTGAACAACGTGCGGTTATTTGTGCGTTTCAAAACAGCCTGTCGAGCTGCGTCACAGCTAGAGTGGCCCAAATTCACTCAGCAGGCTTTCATGCCTAAGGTGGGACTAGAACTCACCATCTCCTAGTGATTGGTCCAAAGTTACCCAGCCCAGCTGGCTTTCATGTTTAATACAGCACTAGAACTCACCATCTCCTAGTGATTGGTCTAAAGTTATCCAGCTAGCTTACATGCCTAAGGCAGGACTAGAACTCACTATCACCTAGTGATTGGTCCAGTTATCCAGCTGGCTTTCATGCTTAATAAGGGAGTAGAACTCACCATCTCCTAGTGATTGCTCCAAACTAACCCAACTGGTTTTCATGCTTAATATGGGACTAGAGCTGACTATCTCCTAATGATTGGTCCAAAGTTACTCAGCTGGTTTTCATGCCTAACACAGGACTAGAACTCACCATCTCCTAGTAATTAGCCCAAAGTTACCCAACTGGCTTGCATGCCCAAGGTGGAACTAGAACTCCCCATCTCCTAGTGATTGGACTAAAGTCACTGAGCTGACTTTCACGCATGAGACAGAACTAAAACTCAAGAGAAGTTAAGCTTTTTTTTTCCCCCGCTGACATCTGTCAGTCTTTTTCTTTCCGGAAGGTTAAAAAGCCACACGCCATCCTATTGTGACGAGACGCTGTTCGGGTCCAAGCCGGGAGGACACGAATGGAGAACCTCCTGGGCCACCCAAGAAGATGTGGCTAAACTCCGTCCTTTGCTTTGGACTCCACCTTCGGCTCCAAGAGACCGGCCAGTCCTGTTTCACCGTCTGGAAAAGGAAGGGGTCACCTCGACGGTGAAGGGCAGATTTGAAGCCAACCATAAAGCAGGAACATCTTTCGGGAAGCCACCTGAGGGCTCTTCAGATGGGGCCACCCAAGTCTTGAGAAGGCCACGTTCCCAGTCTCCCACCAGGCTGTACGAAACTTCGGATCGATTTCGCCCAGGAAAGTCCAATAAACAGCAGGACCAACGTACACCCACTGCTTCTTCGAGGGCACTTCTCACGCCCCGTTCGAAAGGGTTGCCTGGTTCATCTGCTCGGACCACAGGTTCACGTCCAGAGAGACCTCCTTGGAGGTAGAAGAGCCCAACCAACCCTGTAAGTGGAACTGCTTCCTAAATCAGGGTTGCCAGCTGGGGGATTCTGGATACACACACACATACACATGCATACGTGTCATGCCCCTGTCGGAGACTGAATCCAAGGAGGAAGACGAACAGCTGACAGAGTGGGAGTGTGGCTCCATTGGCTGTGGAGGAAGCTGGGGAAGGGCAAAGTCCGGCTGGGCAGAGCAGGGGAGAGATAAAACAAGGGAGAGGGAATTCAGAGGAAGACCCAGGCCCACCCTGTCTTCCTCCTAGGGCATGCAGGGAGGAACGGAGAAGGGAGCAACATGGGTTGCGTGGCTTACCGGGAAGGAAAGGGCCCCGATTCCCTTCATTAGCCACAGCTGGGAAGAGAGTTTAAAAGAGATGCATGCTGAGCGCAGCAACTGCTGGGAACAAACGTGAGTTTATCTTGTGTTGACTTTAGTTATCTGCGTTCCTGGCATCTTCCCAGCTGTGTGGAATTATTACTATTCCATCATATCTGGAATTCCTTCTCCCACCCTGCCGGACTAATTACCTCATTTTGCCTTGATTGGACTTATAGTTACAGTTTTTGTTGAACACGTTTCGCGCTTGATTCTCTTCAGCCAAAGGCTGTTCCTGGGAGAGTTTTCGGGTTGGGGAAAATGATTTTGACAGGTCTCCGTCTTTTTAAATGATCTACTTTATTCAAGAATGTCCCAGAACGTCAGAAGGGCTCCATCCCTCTCCGAAGCTGCCCAGGGCACCCCAGCCACCAAAATTAGGTACGGCCAGGCATTAACCAACAACGTTCAATCCTCATCTCCTGCCCGTACCTTTCTTCCCCTTCCCCTTCTTCTTCCTTTTGCTCCGTAACATCGACCTCACTAAGTAGCCCTTCCAGACGGCCTGGATCAGAGTAGCAGCTCGTGCCAGGATGGCCAGCTCCTTCTCGGCTTTGTCCTTCATCTCCTGCCTCACCCTCCTCTCCTCCACGATCTGGCAGTATTCCTCGTCCAGTCGGGTGTATTTCTCCCGCAGTTGGGCCAGATCCTGCTTCTCAATCACGTAGACCTCATCGATCTCGTCGATCTCCTCCTGGGGAGAGAAGGAGTCACGCCCGGTTTTTATGAGCCCTGTTTTGTTTTGTTTTATTCGTTGACGCGGTTTGTTAAGCGAATCGCAGTGGCTTTAAGTGAACTCCCCCTTAACCAAATCCCGCCCGCCCCCCATAGATTTTCCTTGCCTAGCAGAATAGGGGAGGGGAAGGGGATGACGTCGCTTCCTTGTGAGGTTCTTGACCAGTGGTGGTAATCTACCGGTTCAGTCCGGTTCAGTCGACCGGGCAGTAAAAAAACGCTACCGGTTTGGCCAAACTGGTGTTTCTGTCGATCAGCTGTGCCGCGTGATTTACGTTAGCTAGAAATCATCCAATTTCTTTTTGCCAGGAAGCTTCCCTGAGGCCCAGTAGGCAAAACATGGGGTGCCAGGGGTGGGGGCTGCAAAAGGAAAAAAAAAAACCCACCACCTAGCCACGCCTACCGAGACACATGTCTACCTGGCCACGCCCACCCAGCCACGCCCACAGAACCAGTAGTAAAAAAAATTAGAATCCCACCACTGTTCATGACCTTACTTGAAGATGGGTGGACTTCCATTCCCAGAATTCCCCAGGCAGCATAGTCCACCCATCTCCAATGCAATGAGGATGAGTCAGCAAAGTTATTGCTGCTTTTAGACTAAGGAGGGGTCTACAGGGTTATTGCCACTTTAAGAAGCTGTTTATGTAAAGGCGGCCATGAGAGGGTGTATCTCTCTCTCCCTCCTTGTGTTCTGTCTCCAGTTTGATTCTCTGTGCAGAGTAAACAAGACTCATTACTTGCCAGGTATTTGCCTACCACATATATGTATGTATGTATGTATGTATGTATATGGCTGTCTGTATATAAACCACTGTTAAAAGACAAAGTCTCTGTGTGCTGTGTTGTGCTCTTGGGTTGTCTCACAATAGTATTCTCACTGCAAACACTCTGACATGGACTATGCTGGCTGGGGAATTCTGGGAATTGAAGTCCACCCATCTTCAGGTTGACAAAACTCGGGAAACAAATTGTACTGCATATTCTGTCCAGCCAGCTGAGTCTTTGCAATTAATGCGCGAGGACGGTACAATCTAACTTAAGGTCATAATCTCAATGGCAGGAATGCCATAAGGAAGATTCATCCTGCAATTAAACTTAGTATTGATTGATTGATTGATTGATTAGCCCAAGGGTCTTCAAACTTGGCAAGTTTAAGACTTGTGGACTTCAACTCCTAGAATTCCTGAGCTAACAAGACTGGAGGAGGAATTCTGGGAGCTGAAGTCTACAAGTCTTAAAGCTGTCAAGTTTGAAGATCCCTGGATTTGCCCTAGGGCCAGATCAAAGTGCAGAGTTCCAGAAATAAATTATTACTAAAATTTGATAAAAGCAATTTAAAATGGAATTAGATAAAACATATAATTTAAAGTGAAATTGGAATAAAATACGATTTAAAATGAAATTGGAATAAAATATAGTCTAAAATGAAATGGAAATAAAACACAATAATAATTAAAGCTTAGTTCGAAGACCTGGCTCCTTATTTTTTGCAAATGATCTCTCGAGAGGTAAACATCTATTGTATTTTCCTTTTAATCCCTTGCATCGGGGTGAAGTTGGGGCCATGAAATGGCACTCAAGCATTTACTGGCCGGATACCCTTCCTGATGCCTGTGTAGAGATGGCGGCAGACACTTACTCATCACACCCAGATAGAGAAACATCTGCCACTGTCTAGGATTGAACCCACAACCTCCTGAGTGTGAGGCAAGAGCGCTACATCTAACCCACTGTGCCACCGTTCTTGAGAGGCAAATATGAGGGGAAAGAAAAGGAGCTCATATCTTACCTGCTTTTCAATCATTTCGATATCGTACTTTTGGACCCAATTTTCTATCTCCATTTCCACCTTGTATTTTTTCTAAAAGGAAATAAAATCAGATTAAAAACAGCTTGGCAGCAAAGGTTTATGATTCCTGCTTTAAAGGTTGGGGACCGCTGCTGTTGGGTATTCCCCAGCCAGGTTGTGCGAATGTGTTTCATAGATTAGATTAATGGAGTTGGAAGGGACCTTGTAGGTCATCTAGTCCAACCCCCCAGCCAAGCAGGAGACCCTTCACCGTTTCTGACAAATGGCAGTCCAGTCTCTTCTTGAAAGCCTCCAGGGATGAAGCTCCCACAACTTCTGAAGGCAACTTCTGTTCCTTTGGGTTGATTGTTCTTACTGTCGGAAAATCTCTCTTTTAGCCTCCAGTCCCCTAATCATCTTGGTTGTTCTTCACTGCACTGTTTCTAGAGTCTCGACATCCTTTTTAATAGTGTGGTGGCCAAAACTGGATGCAATATTTACAGTATGGTCTTACTAAGGTTTTGTAGAGTGGTATTAGTCCCTTACTCGATCTTGATTGCATCCCTCTAATGCAATTTAGGATTGCATTGGGGTTTTTGGCTGCCGCAGCAAATTGTTGGCTCCTATTTAGCTGGTTGTCCACTAAGACTCCAAGATCCCTCTCCCAGTTCCTACTATTGAGCCTGGTTTCTCTGCTCAACCTCTGCCGGGATTTACCTTCCGAAGGCTGAGTTCCGTCTCTCGGTCCTCAGCCACCAGGGCATTGAACTGAGCACGCAGCTGCTGCAGCTCCTGTTGCAACTTGGCGCATTTCCCCTGGGAAGTGCGCACCTCCGTCTTGTGCTGCTTCTCTGCTTCGGCCCGGGTGCGCTGGATTTGGCTTTCGGAGAACTTGGCCAGGTTGTGCAAGTGCATTTTCAGGTCTTTGATGACGGCGTTCTTCTTGGAAATCTGACGGAGAGAGAGAGAGAGAGAGAGAGAAAACAACAACTTTGCCATTATCCAACTCTCCAGGGCAGAAACTTCTGAAAAATCCATCTTGGATCCAAATTACACGCTGTTAAGGATCAGTGGAGTAAAAGCTGTTCACCGCAGTCGATGACACCGCGGTGTCTAGCTCAGGGGGTCAGCAACATTAAGCACTCAAAGAGCCATTTGGACCCATTTCCCACTGAAAAGAAAACACTGGGAGCCTCAAAACCTGGGTGGGCGTGGCCAACTCAACATCACTCCCACCAAGTCACATGACCCACCCACACCCGCCATGCCTATCCAGGTTTTATGGCTCCCGGTGTTTTCTGTGGCAAATGGGTCTGTCTCCCACCCTCCCTCTCATTTTACCTTCTTGGACCAGTCGAGGAGTGAATGGGAGGGGAGGGCGAGTGGAGGGGCCAGCCAATGGGGAGCCACAGCAGAGGGCCTAAAGAGCCGTATGTGGCTCCAGAGCCACAGGTTGCCGACACCTGGTCTAGCTGGACGCCTTCCCCATTACACCACACTGGTTCTTCCAGCCAAATCTATCCCCTCTTTTTCTTTGCCTACCATCTGGCTTTCCAAGGCAGCCAGCCCATTTTGGCAATTAATTAGGTCCAGTTTTGGACTGGCTAAGCAGCCCAGACAAGTCGAATCCTGCTGCTTAGCTCCACCACCGTACCTCCTCATCCCTGTTCTGGATGGCTGCAGTCAGTTCATCTTCCAGGTTTGCAGCGGTCTCCGTATTTTTCTTGTCTCTCTGGAAGACTTCATTCAAAAACCGACTTTTCTCCTTTTCTTCCAAGGGGGTGGTGAGGAGCTGCTCAAAGAGGAAACCCCTCTGCTTGGACAGACAAGTAATAAATTTATGGACGGACGGGTCCCTGGTGTAAGCGGCATCTCTCAGAGCTTGGCAAGCGACCGTGTTGGTGTAAAGCAGGCGTAGAATATTTCGGACCGAGCTTTTAAGGCCTTGAACCTGCAATGTGAGACAACCGTCAGAATCCACCAGGCCAAAGAACGTTCCTTTACCGGAGCCTATATAGAGAATATTTTCTTCCTCCGGGTGTGAGAGCATAAATTCCAGGATGTTTGAGAGCCGTAGATGTTCTCGGAAGGCTCCGGTAAGGTCAGGGCCTAAGACAGCCGTAAACTCGTCAAGGTTCTCCATGATGTAGGAGAAGACACTGACTAGTTTTATCTTGAAGATGGTTTCATCCAAGACAGATATGATCCTTTTGGTCTCAACAGTGCTCAGTTTCGACCGACCGGGATCCAAGATCCTTAAGGGGGTTCGGATAGACTTCTTCGGGCGGCTGGAATCAACCAGCTCGTAAGATGTGGAGACCAATTCTGACGTCATGTTTTCTGCTGGATTCTCCTTTGGAACGGGGGATAGTTTTTGAATTTCCCAACAAGTTCAGGTGTTTTAGCACCTCTGATGGAGAGGATTCTGAGAGTAAGACAGTGCAATGGGCGGGAAGATTAACCTTGAGGGACAGAAGAAAGAGAGGAAACCAACAGTCAGATAAGAGGAATCTGAGTCCAGGGCAGAAATGTAATCTGGGAAAGAGTCTCGGACAGGAGAGACTCATTTCCTCCTGAAGATAAAGATGGAATAATGAATATGTAACCCTACATTATATACACACACAAGTGAAATACCACTCATGCATCATCACAAAATCTCCAGAACCGTAAAGCCTACAAATTTGCAATTTGGCACGTATGTTCCTCTTGGCTTCTAGATGCTCACTAAGAAAGGATTTTTCAAAATGACCATCAGAGCATTAGTATTTCCTGTATTGTTATTATGGGTGCAATCCCAAAAACATCTGGAGCACTCCTTGAACATCGTTGGCATTGACAAAAAAGCCCCATCGGTCAATTGCAAAAGGCAGCTTTAATTTAGAACAGCTGACATCCCGCAAAGATATCTTTAATATTATTACATAATAACACCTGCCTATCTCAGGTATTTGGGAAGGACTCCATAGGTGAAGCAAAACACGGAATCCAGTTTGAACATCTGGCTGTTCAGAGGAATAATAAAATATGATGATGATGATGATAATACAGGTAGTTCTTATGAACACAATTAAGCCCCAAATTTGTGTTGCTAAGTGAAGCATTCATTCAGTGAGTTTGCCCCATTTTATGACTTTTCTTGCCGCTGTTCTTAAGTGAATCATTGGAGTTATTAAATTAGTAACACAGTCGTTAAGTGAATCTGATTTTCCCATTGACTTTGCTGGTCACTAAATGGGATCACATGACCCCCCCCCCCCGATACTGCGACCGTCATAAATACAAGTCAGTAGCCAAACATCTTAATTTTGATCACGTCAGGATGCTTTAATGGTTGTGTGAAAAATGGCCATAAAGTCACTATTTTCCAACACCATTGCAACTTTGAACGGTCACTAAGTGAGCTCTTGTAAGTCGAGGATCTACCGGTAGATAAAAATGTCAAATCTGGCTTAAACACCTGGCTGAGCAATCATAATAAAACTAGTAATATAATAGAAATGCAATATAATATAGTATAACCATTAAATATAATAAGATAATATAAAATAATGTAATAAAATGATCTCTTAATGTTACAAAATGATAGATTATTAATTCATATAAAAATATAAATACAAATATTTTCCCCCCTTCCTTTGAAATGCAACCCGCGCAGGAAAAGCATCATTTTTATCAATTTTTGCAGCTCACCCGACCTAAAAACGGAAAAGCTCCTCGGTTACCATGACAACGGCTTCACTTCCGTAAATTTAAAACCGAGTCCTCTCGTTGCTGGGTAACACTGGACCGCGCGAGAGGTGGAGCTTTCCCCTCTAGCCAATCGAAGCCCTCGTTGCTCCCACTGTGGTCTTTCCGGACAGCCAAGAGGTGGCCAATTAGAGGCGACAAAGCGTCGGCGCCTTGCTCCTCCCACCTCTCACGTGCACCTTAAAGGGGAAGGGTACGGTAGTTAAGAGAAGGTGTCATACACTTCAGGTTGCCAGTTGACCTTAATGGGTGGCCAAACGGAAAGCGAGCGATCCTTATCGCCTGAAATTCGACGAACTTTTAAACAGGCCGTCGGCCAGATACTCCAATGAACTCTTATACTTTATATACAGGGCTCATTCTGGCCGTTCACATGGCGGGACCTTGATGGAGAACCGGACTTTGCGGGCAACCCTATATTTCCCTATCTCTTCGCTGTATTAGAGGCGTAGCGCATTCCAGGACAAAACGTTGGGAAAGGGCAAGCTAACAGCGCATGCGCACTCCTTAAAGCCTCTAGGGAAAGCGCTAGGCAGGGATTCCACCACCACTTCCGGATTCCGATGGGATGCTGTTTATACTGCATGTGGATTGAAGACTGTTTAATAGCTCCTAATATCCTTCTCGCCGCCCTGCTGGTTAGGGATGATGCGGGTTGTGGTCCCACATCCTTCCAGGTCTGCAGGTTGGGTGAGGAGCGGTGCAATCCTAGGGATGAGAACTTAATCTGCATTATGATTGCCAGGGAATGCCTATAGCTAGCATTGCAACTTGCAAGAAAAAAAAGCATCTTTTCTTAATTAAAAAAATAACAATATCACACACACACACACACACCCGCCCAGGGTTGCACGCCTCGCTTCCTCCCGACCAAGCCGCACATAAAACAGACTCTGCAAAAGTCACAGCCGGCTTTGCGTTTAGGGGGTTAAACTGGAGGGGGATTCAGCCCAACGTCGTCCCAGCCGGCTCCTTCGCCCACTTTTGTGTTTTGTTTTGCTAGCAAGGCACATTTGCAAAGTCGGGGGTGGGTGGGTGGGTGGGGGGCATATATCTGAAGCTGGAGCATAATATTGCAAAAGGGGGAAAAAAACACTTGTTCATTTAATGACCTCTGCAAAGCCGGTTTTTGAGCCAACCACGATGGTTGCAAACCATGGTTAGAAGAAGGCTGGGTTGAAAAGGCGTGGGGGGGAGAGGAAGAGAGGGAGGGAAGTCAGAGGTTCTCACGCTTTATTTACGCGCTGCCTTCTTCCCCGCCTCCTTTGGAGTCGTGCTGGGCTGCTTCCTCCTCCTCCTCCTCCTCCTCTTCCTTGCTGGACTCTTCCCCCTTCCTAAGTCGTCGGAAAGAAGCGCTGCGGAGGCCAGAAAACGGGAAAAAGCCCTAGGCGTTTGCGTCGCCTTGCTTTGCCTTGCTTTGCATTTCTTTTTTTATTTTTTGTTTGCAAACGACCCGGGGCTTTGGCAGACACGCGTTGGCCGAGAACATGGGAACGCCGGCAGACCCCCGAGACGGGCTCCCGCTTTGATCAAAACCGATTGCAAAGAGGGAGGGGACCCCCGTGCAGCAGACCCGGTTGGGGAAGCCGGTGGGCTGCTTCTCCCATGGCTGGGTGTCTCGAAGAGGACGACGTCCCCCTGATCCTGACCTTAGAGGACGGCAGGAGCCGGAGGGTTGATCCGGAGGGAGTCCCCAACGAAAGTGAGTCAACTTTGCTGCTTCCCCGCCCCCCCCCCCCCCGGGGGGCTTGTTGGGTGGGGAAGGGGTTCTGCATTTTACAGCCCAGAAGAGAGAGGGGGGGGGAGAGAGAGACAGGCACACAGAGAGAGAGAGGGAAAGAGAGAGACAGAAAGGGAGAGAGAGGGGGAGAGAGAGGGAGAGGCAGACAGAGAAAGAGGGAGAGAGACAGAGAGGGAGACAGAGAGGGAGAGAGAGAGGGAGACAGAGACAGAGAGGGAGAGGGAGAGACAGAAAGAGGGAGGGAGAGAGAGAGACAGACAGACAGAGAAAGAGGGGGAGAGAGAGAGAGACAGAAAGAGAAAGGGAGAAAGAGAGAGAGGGAGAGAGACAGGGAGAGGCAGAGAAAGATGGAGAGAGGGAGACAGAGAAAGAGAGAGAGAAAGGGAGAGAGACAGAAAGAGGGAGGGAGAGAGAGACAGACAGAAAGAGGGAGAGAGACAGAGAAGGGGAGGGAGAGAGGGAGACAGAAAGAGAGAAAGGGAGAGAGAGACGGGGAGAGAGAGAAAGAGGGAGAGAGAAACACGGAGAGAGAGAGAGAAAGAGAGGGAGAGACAGACAGACAGAGACAGATAGAGATGATATATATACTGTAAATCTGGGGCTTTTGGGCTCCAATTCCCAGCAGTCTCAGCTGGGTTGGGTAAGGGGGGTGGGAGCACCAAGTTGGCCCGGGGTTGCATTTTAAGTCGGGGCGGGGTGAGGGTGTCCTCACTTGCAAAATTGGGACCATTTTTGGGCCGCTGCAGGAGTAACCTGCCCGATGGGCAATTTAGTTTGGAGGCCAAATTATGTGACGAACCGTTGGCGGGGAACTCATTATGTCTCGCCTAATGAAGAGGAGGGTTAGGGGTGACATGACAGCAGTCTTCCGTAATTGGAGGGGCTGGCACAAAAAAAAGGGGGGGTGTAGGATCTCCTACTTGAGCTAGACTAGTAGACCTCTAGGGCCCCTTCCAGCTCTACGGGATTTCTGATTCAGACTCATTTATTTAGGGTATCAAGAGGACAGGACAAGAAGTAGGGTAGCAGACAGAAGCTGGTTAAAGACCTAGAACTAAATAGAAAAGTTCCTGAGAGCGAGAACAATAATAAATCAGTGGGGAAGGTTTGTTTCTGGAAGTTGTGGCTGCTCCATCACTGGAGGTTTTCAGAAACTGGACAATTCTATGACTGGGGTGGTATAAGGTGTCCTGCCACGGGCAGAGGCTGGACTAGAAGACCTCCGAGGTCCCTTCTTCCAGTGCTACGATTCTAGGTTCTAAGCGTGGAAGGAAAGTAAGGTTACATTCCCGAGAGCGCTTCTTTATTTCGTGTCGTTTTTAAAACGGCCTTTCCAAACGGCCTACTTGGTTGTTTTTATTCTTCTCCCTTCAATGCCATCTGTTGGCAGAAAGCAAGCTGGAAATCTCTGGGTGAAAAGAAGGGAATGAATAAGTGGGGGCGAGGGGGACAAAACAAAACATGATTTTGTCACTCCTGCCGGCCGAGGGACGGTGTACTCCGGAGTTGCAAATCTAGGAACGAAGAGTAGATTTTAATTTTATTTTTCTAAAGCCTGATTGACTCCTTTGATCACTTTGGAAAGAGATCCTGGTGAAGAGGAGAGAGGAGGAGGATGGAGTGATTCAGAACACGGAGGCAGGGGGGGGGAAAAGAATATATATATGTATATATATAAATGTGGCCCACAGGAAATAAGAAAATGCCACGGTGCGTCTGTTCCTGCAAAGCGTCCCCACGCACTCTGGAAAAGCTCGTCTGTGTTTGTCTCTTTGCTAGTGAATTCCTGAAAGCTAGTTTGGTCTAGCTCAGGGGGTGGCTAAACCTTTTTCGTCTCCCGTGCCGAAAATTGCACGTGCCAGCACTCGGAAGGCAATGTGCGCGCCCCTCACATGCTCCATATCTCCAGTGTATCTGGTCATGCGTGTGCATCTCCCACGCACGCCTCGCACATGTGTGCCAGCTACCCAACAATCAGCTGTCGGACAGGCGGCGTGCCTCATGCGTGGTGGGGCTCGCGTGTGTTAGCAGAAGTGGCTCTGAGTGCCACTTCCGGCATGCATGCTATAGGTTTGCCATCACGGGTCCAGCTGTTATGCTGGCGAACTGAACAGATAGTCCTTGACTTACAAAAGTTCGCTTAGTGACTGAAGTTACAACGGCACCGAACAAAGTGACTTACGACGCTTTGCTTCTGGCAACACTGTGTTGTAATTGTCTCTCTTATATACTAGTCTCCCCAGCTGCAACCAATGAGGGGATCATGGCCGCTTCCTCTCTCGAAGGCCAAGTTGTTCCCTTCTCCATTCTTCCCTGCGTGTCCTAAGATGCAGAGGGGATGGGTCTGGTTCTTCCTCTGACTGCCCAGCCGACCTCTGCCCTTCCCCAGCCTCCTCCACAACCAACAGAGCCATGCCTCCACTCCCTGTCAGCTGTTCCTCCTCTCCCTCAGAGTCTGACTCTACCAAGGGCATGACACTTTCTCACACACACACACCCCCGCCCTCCGCATCCCGGAAGCTCAGCAAGTATTAAAAAGCAAAGAAACTGGAGAGGATCATGAAATGGATGTTAATTCATCCTTGCCAGATCCCATTTCCTGAAAGCTGTGACATTCTAGGTTTTTTTTTCCCTCCGCCTCTCCTGCCTTGTTGTTGTTCCCAACATTTGTTATTCTGGTTTTCTGAGTCAGCTCGGGTTGTCGACTTTCCAGGGTTTTTAGTGCTCGCTTTAAGGATGCTGTGTGTGTGTGTGTGTGTGATTTCCACCTGTTCCCAGAGCAACCAGACAAAGGATGGTGGGCATCTCGGAAGCACACTCATTCCTTTGTGCAAAACAGCCTGCTTGTTTTTGGAAAGCTTTGCAAGTGGAAATAGGTTCGGACGTCTTTGCAAACCGAGGCACGTTCGATTTGCAGTTCTGGTTGCTCCATCCCTGGAGGTTTTTCAAGAAGAGAGTGGTGGCTAACCTTTTTGGGGCTCATGTGCCAAAAAGTGTCCGCGCTTGCATGCCAGCACTCAGAAGGCAATGCATGTGCACGGTCCCCCCACGCCTCCTGCGCATGCGCGCACAATCAGGTGCAGATGTCTGAGGTCTCGGAGAGCGAGGACTCAGATGAGGGGCCTACGTGGGATGCAGGGATGGGGCCAGGACCATCAGGGAGTGGAGTGCTGCCTATGGAGATTGTGGAGGCTGGCAGAAGTGAGGAAGAGGCCCCCGAGGAGCCTGTGCCCAGGGCTGCTCGAAGGAAAGAGCAGCTGCTGCAGCATAGGTGACTCGGGAGTAAGGCTGCAAGATAATAGCCCCTCCCTAAAGAGATAAAAGCCAGCTGAGAAACCGGAGTTCTTTGCAGGAAGCAAAGAAGTTTTTGCACTCAAGCCTTGTGGACATTTGAAATATCTTGGTTGGTGTTTGTATTTGAAATATTTCTTAGTAACTTTATCTAGTGTTCTTGGCAACTTTGCACCACCTTGGCACGGCTCATTCTTATCAGAGATAATTAATTTGAAACAGCCTTTTAACCATGAAGGAACGGAATTGGTAAAGAATCGTTAAAAGGTTTTTTTTCTGTGACTTTTGTTTCGTGTTTGTTTCCTTGGAACAAGGTTTGGGTCAGAACACAACCGTTCTTACAGTATGTTTTAGCCTCCAGTCCCCTGATTTGTTGACCAAAGTTAATTAACATTTTCCTTAAAAAGAGAAAATAAACACAGCCGAATGTTTTTGAGTTTAAAATGTCTTTGGGAACAAAAGAGGAATCAAAGTGGCAAAATGCCAAGACATTTTTAAGAAACAGAAATGAACCTTAACTGTAACTTTTAGCATTTTTTAATTTTATTTTGACTGTGCTACCTGCACTCAACATAAACAGAGCTCCCCTTCACAACATGGTTGGTCTCTGGGAATTCAGCACAGCCGACCTCATGAGGTCTAGGAACTTGACAGGTTTCCGGGGACACAAACTTCTCGCTCAAACGCCTCCAGCAGAATTTTAACCTTAAGAAGGTCTCGCCTTCCTTGGGAAAAGGAGGTCTTAGGAGCAAAGAGGCCAAAAACGGAGTTGCCTAGAGCGTACAATCTTCCCTCCCTGTTTTCCATTAAGATGGCGTCAATTATGACAACATCCGCGATATGTCCAGCCCAGCGACGGGAGAGCGACGGTCTCCGTGGGATCGTGGAAGACGGACTTGGGAAATGAATTACCAGGAAGCTGCAATTTATCTACAGGTGGGCCGTAATTTTTGCGCTACGTCTTGTGGGGGAACAAAGGGAGGTAAAATGGGGTTACGGGTGGGGTCCCAGAACCCCCCCCAGACTGAAGAGCAGGCGCTAAGAATTCTGGGAGTTGAAGGCGAGAAGGTTGGGATGGGCAAGCGAACAGCTTCCTGTCACACACTCAGTTTAGCTGAAACGAGGTTGGGTTGATTGTAGGTTGGTTTGTTGGGTAGACCAGGATCCTCCAATTCTGGCCACTTTTTTAAAGACTTGCGGACTTCAACTCCCAGAATTCCCGAGGCCGGCGTGAGGCATTCTGGGAGCTGAATTGAATTCTTTATTGGCCAAGTGTGGCTGGACACACAAGGGATTTGTCTCGGGTGCATAGGCTCGTAGTGTACACACATACAAACAACAAAGGGATAGGTTGTATATAAGCGAAAGACCCCTCACGCATCATCACAAAATCTCCAGGACCGTAAAGCCTACAAACTTGAAATTTGGCACCTATGTTCCTCTTGGCTTCTAGGGGCTTACTAAGAAAGGATTTTTTAAAATGACCATCAGAGTGTTATTATTTCCTATATTATTATTAATATGCTCTGATACTAAGGAGTTCTACTCCCTCTCCCCACCTGAAAAGAAATCTCTTCCAAATGCAAAACACAAGCAGAGGAGTTTTAGCTTCACAGCAGCAACCAGCTTTACTCCAGAACAGTTGAGCTAAGCCACGTCCGGGCTCCTTGCTGTCTCCTCCTTGCTCACACAGCAAATGCTGCTTCAGTTTCCAAACAGCCCTCAACTCAACACATGGACAGGATGCTAGCCAGATGAATACCGATGGATGCTGGTAGGCAGAGGCAGAATTTTCCCCTTTATTTCCCTCCCCAAATACTAAGCCCGACCACATAGTTTCGTAGCGAAGCACGGGGTACCCTGCTAGTGGATCATAAATCATAGTTCCAATTGTTCATCATAAGATACATATCCCAACAACTGCGGACAGAAAGGTTGTTAAAACGAGGCACAATGCTTTGAACGTCTCGCTTAGCAACAGAAAACGTAAAGCTCTACTGTCGTAAGTCGGGGAACGCCTGTGTTTGCGGTTTGTGCCAGAGTTATGTCATTTTTCTTCCTTTTTCTCCTCTTATACATTCCAGGAAGGCGAGAACAATGATAAATTCGTCACCCATCCCAAGGACCCCAAAGCTCTGGCTTCCTACCTCTTCGTCCACAACCACCTCTTCTATTTGATGGAACTAACCACCGCTCTCTTGCTGTTGTTGCTGTCGCTCTGCGAAGCCCCCGCGGTTGCCATATTTCGCCTGGGCATTTACGTATGTAGTTCCTGGGGAAGGTGGGGGGCCCGGGAGGATCCGGGGACAAGACGTTATGTGAGGCTTCCTCCCCAGAAACAGAAGAAACTCCAAACTCTTGGAGAAGGTTAGGATGGGTGACGAAGACCTTCCAACTACACGCTCCGTTTAGCTGGAATGAGGCTGGGGCTGTTTGTGGTTGTTCGTAGGTTGGGTTGTCGCGTAGGCCAGGATTCTCCAAATTTGCTTTTTAAATTCCCAGAATTCAATTCCCAGAATTCCTGAGGCCGGCATGAGGAATTCTGGGAGTAGAATTGAATTCTTTATTGGCCAAGTGTGGTTGGGCACACACGGGATTTGTCTCCGGTTCGTAAGCTCGCAGTGTGCACACATAACAAACAATGAAGGGATAGGTCACAGATCATAAATCCTAGTTACAAATCCGTTCACCACAAGATACAAGCAACAAGTGATAAATCGTAAGATACCAATAGGAGAAAGAGAGTAGGAAGGATAAGTAGATGAGAAATGCGGAAGATGAGAAGGATAGTAGCAGTACCGCCTACTGCACGAGTAAGGTCTAAGACAAGGCGGTGTCAACTCATAAAATACGGTCTTGTTAGAGTTGGCAACAGAAAGGGAGGGAGGGAAGGGGTTTGGAAAGAGCAGTGCGGCAGGTTGGAAATCAAAAGTGCATTCCATAAATAGTTTGTCAAAGATAGTTTCGAGGTGACTGAAGTTCCTGCCTCATAAATATCTAACAGGAGAACATGATTGATGACTCTTGGCTATGGATGTGTCCCATTGGAGAATATGAATTATGATACACCCAAGGGATGGGGGCAAAACCAGGGTCAAGGGTGACAATGAATGATGTGCCACAGAGTCGGCTACATCCAGGCAGTGCCGACATGTTAACTCCCAATAAATCCTTTTGAAGTTTTGGAAGTTTGGCTCGAGACTCGTGATTTAATTGGGGGAACTGCCATAATCCGGACAGGTGGTGGGAACGAGGTATTCAACTCCTAGAGTGGCCTTTAAGTTTGGAGAGCCCCTGATGTAGAATGCAGAATCCTAAGGCTGGAAGGGTTCCTTAGAGATCTTCTAGTCCAACCCCCCCACCCCCCCAAGGCAGGAGCTGTTTGGTTTTTTTTACAAATGAGCTGAGGAACATGGATCCTCGCCTCTCACTCTTCCCCCATCTGGTTTTAGGTCCATGCCACCTTGGAGCTGTTTGCCTTGACCATTGTGTTGTTTGAGCTCTCCATGAAATTAAGATGGCTGGGCTGCCATACCTACATCCGGCACAAAAGAACCATGGTCAAGGTAAGGCCTTACCTACCTAGCAAGAACTCACCTGGTATTTTTACCTGGAAATATATCCCAATCAGGTTTATTCTTGTTTCCTGTGGAGGTGGGGGTGAGAGACAGAGAGAGAGAGACACACACACACACAGAGAGAGAAACAGAGAGAGAGAGAGAGAGAGAGAGAGAGGAACAGAGAGAGAGGAACAGAGAGAGAGACACACACAGAGAGAGAAAGATGGAGAGAGAGACAGAGAGAAAGAGAGACAGAGAGAGAAAGAGAGACAGAGACAGAACGAGAGAGACAAGGAGACAGAGAAAGAAAGATAGAGAAAGAGAGACGGAAAGAGAGAGAGAGAGAGAGACAGACAGAGAGACACAGAAAGAGAGAGAGAGAGACGACGGAGCCCAAAAGTTATGTGGCTAAGTAAGTGAGAAATTTGCAAAGTGAGTTTTGTCCGACAGAGAGAGAGACACAGAGAGAGAGAGAGAGAGAGAGAGAAACAGAGAGAGAGAGACTGAGAAAGAGAGAGAGACACACACAAACACAGAGAAAGATGGAGAGAGAGACAGAAAGAGAGAGAGACAAAGAGAGAGAGAGAGAAAGAGACAGAGAGACAGAACGAGAGAGACAGAGAAAGAAAGACAGAGAAAGAGAGAAACAGAAAGAGTGTGTGAGAGAGACAGACAGACAGAGAGAGAGAGAGAGAGAGACGACGGAGCCCAAAAGTTATGTGACTAAGTAAGTGAGAAATTTGCAAAGTGAGTTTTGTCCTCCTCTACGACTTTTCTTGCCATGTTGGTTAAGTAAATACCTGAAATTAAATCCCTTAATGGCCGCTGTGATGTCCCCAGGGTCACATGATCAAAATTCAGGCAAACTTGACTTGTATTTATGACGGTCGTCGTATCCCGGGCTCACCTGATCCCCCTTTTGCCACCTTCTGAGAAGCAACCTCGACGGGGAAAACCAGAGGCATGTAAGAACCATGCTACTCATTTAACATCTGCAGTGGTTAAGCCAATCGCAGCCGTTACTAAGTGGATCACGAGGTCATTAATCAAATTTGGCTTCTCCATTGACTTGGGTGGGCAAAAGCTCACCAAACAGGATCATATAACCCCTCTCATAAATATGTTATAAGTTGCCAGGCGTCTGAATTTTGATCCCGTGACCCTGGGGAATTCTGCAACGGTGGTTAAGTGTGAAAAAAACGGTCACATGTCACTTTTTTCAGTGCCGTAACTTGGAACGGGTCGCTAAATGATGTTCGTAAGTTGAAGGCTACCTGTGTCCCCTTGAGAATTGCTTCATTCTCTTCCTCCCGTCCAAGTGATTTAAGCCCCGCCCCCTCTGGAGGATCCTCTGGAATGCAGCCCCTCCCCTCCCTCCCTCCCTCCTGGGAATCCAGGCCGCGTTCCACCGCACCCGATGCCTTTCTCTGATCTCCTCCTCCTCCTCCTGCAGACCTGCGTCCTCTTCCTGCAGTTTGTAGAAGCGGCCGTGGTGTTGGTGCGTCAGACATCCCACCTCCGCATCACGCGAGCCTTGCGGTGCATCTTCCTGGTGGATTGTCGTTATTGTGGAGCTGTGAGAAGGTAACAGGGTTAGGTTGTCTCCGACCAGGCTGGCGCGATGATGCTCTTGATCAGCATTTCTCTTTTCGCTTGCTTTTCGGCAAAGAATTGTGTAAAGGGTTGATTTGAGTCAAGTCCCAAAGACTCCCGTCAACTCATACAACATTTCTATGGCTGTTTTAGAGTTTGCCAACAGAAAAGGGAGAAGTGCGGCAGCTTGGAAATTGAAAGTGTATTCCATAAATAGTTTTTTCAGAGATAGTAACTAGGTGACTGAAGTTTCTGCTGTGCAAAATTCTAACTGGAGAACATGATTGATGACTCTGGGCTATGGATGTCTCCCATTGGAGAATATGACTTAGGATACATCCAGGAGGTGGGGGGAAAACCAGGGTCAAGAGTGACAATGAACGATGTGTCTCAGAGTCGGCTACTCCCAGGCAGTGCCGGCATGTTAATTCCCAATAAATCCTTTTTAAGTTTTGGAAGTTTGGCTCAAGACTCATGATTTAATTGGGGGTAACTGCCGGAATTCTGACAGCCTAACTGGAGGTTAGCTTGTACGCCACCGCTGAAATTATGGATGCCAAACGCGTTCGTAATCTGAGTTTTTCCTTGGACAGTAAATTCCCCAGAAGGGAAGGGTTGCATTCCAGAAAAGTAAGAGGCAACCCAGCCCAGATACGATACGTGTGTGAGAGAAAGAGGGCGAAGACAGCTCCTCCTCAAGAGGTCCCAAAATACAGGCAAGCCCCTTGACGTACAGCCAAGACGCCCCCCGAAACTACCGTCGCGAAATGCGGCATTTTGTTATGCGAGTTGTCAGCCCCATTGTACAACCTTTCTTGCCTCCCGTCGCAAAGTGAAGCCCCGCGGTTGTTAAGTTAGCGACGTGTCTGTTAAGCGAATCAGATCGTCTGTCAAAGGATTGCGGCCGAAGTTTCCATCGCCGAAACGTGACATTTTGTTAAGTGAGTTTTGTCCCATTTTACAAACTTCCTTGCCACATTTGTCAAGGGAATTTTCCCCGCTCCCTTTTTTTTATTTTTATTTTTTATTTTTTAAAGGTTAGCAAATTGTCTAGTCAAGTTTCTTTGTCCCAAAATTTGTTCTAAAATGTATTTGTTTGCAAGGGGAACTTTAAACGATGGTGCCGTTTTAATTTTTGGGGCATCTCACTCCATGTTTTTAAGGCATGGAATAATAATCGACGCGGAGAGAGAATTTTCCTTTCAAAGAGCTGCTGTTTTGTTTTTGTTTTTGCCTTGTATTTTCCAGAAACCTGCGTCAGATTTTCCAGTCTTTGCCTCCCTTCATTGACATTCTTCTCCTTTTGCTTTTCTTCATGGTCATCTTTGCGATTCTGGGTATGAATTTTTATCACTCTTCTATTCGTTTGTTTAAAGCGAAACGCTTTCAAGAAAGGCAGAAACATTTGTAGTAAAAGAGATCCGGACCAAACGTGTACTGAGAAGTCGTTCCGTCCCAAACCTTGTTCCAAGTAAACAAACGCCAAACAGAGATAAAAGCAAAACCTTTTAAGGAGAGATTATTCAATGCAGGTAGTTCTGGATTTACAAACACAGTTGAGCCCAGGATTTCTGTTGCTAAATGAAAAATTTGGTTAGGCGAGTTTTGCACCGACTTTCCTAGTATGAATTATGTTACCTAGTTTGGGTCGTGCAAGAAAACAATCTCGGCACCGACCCCTCGTGTTTGAAATGAGGACTCCCTCGTGTTTGGAAAAATGGAGAATAAAGCAATATAAAATGTGGGAATTGTTGGCTGCGCCTTGCATAATTTGTCTAGCTCAGGATTCTCCAAAACTTGGAACTTTTAAGACTTCTGACAAGAATACAACCCCGAGCTACAAATATTCTCCTTTTTTTCAGTAACACTTTATAGAGGTAATTTGTTTGATCTTTCTCTGTTCTTTCTTCTCTTGTTTGTTCTAGGATTTTATCTCTTCTCGCCAAACAAATCGGACCCTGTAAGTAAAATCATACATTCCGGCACTCTTTGACTGTTCTTGGGCACCATCACAAATCTTAACAGGGGAAACTTTTAAACAACTTTGGGTGACGTTTCAGTGAATTCCAGCGCTGTGCAGACAGTTCTGGATTAGCTGTGGTGTCAAGCAGCTGTGGCTCTCAGTTTGCCTCCATTTCCTTCCCTCTTTTTATATAAAGAAATGTGTCACCCAGGCAGGATTTGAAACGCCAACTCTTATTGGCATCGTTTTGCTTAACTGTTTTGCGAAAAAGAAAGTGGTGACATGCTTGTAATATGCTAAGCCGGGGAAATTACAGCCAGGAATTTTCAGGTTCATTGCTTTTTCCTGAAGCAAGGAAAACTTAAGACTTATTATTATTGCTAAAGGCATTTGAGATCCTTTCAGGCCACGAAATTCTTCTGAATTTGTCAATTCGGAGGCTACTGTGTCATTTTGCTTTCTCCTCCATGCCTTTTCATTCTTTTTTGCAGTATTTCAACACTCTGGAGAGCAGCCTGATGAATCTTTTCGTTCTTCTCACTACGGCCAAGTAAGTCTTGGGGTCTTGAAGAGCTGCACGGGAGGTAACGACAAGAGGTGGCAGGGCAGAGGAAAACTACCCGCGTCGTTTTTCCAGCAGCTCCTATTAAAGCATCTTTATTTGAAAGAGGGCGGGTGATGTCCTCTCTCCTGAATCAGAGTAACAGAAGAGTTGGAAGGGCGACCCTGGAGGTCTTCTAGTCTAACCCCATGCTCAAGCAGGGGACCCTATACTATTCCAGACAACTGGCTGTCCAGTCTCTTCTTAAAAGCCTCCAGGGATGGACCACCCACAACTTCTGGTAGCAAGCAGTTCCATGGGTTTTGTCTGGTGTAGGGTTTCCTGCTTAAGCAGTGGGTTGGACTAGAAGACCTCCAAGGTCCCTTCCAATTCTTATTCTATTCTATTCTAAATTTTTATTCTATTCTATTCAATTCTATTCTAAATTTTTATTCTATTCTACTCTAAATTCTTCTATTTCCTTCTTTATTCTATTCTATTCATTCTCGGTTCTATTCTATTCTAAATTCTTATTCTATTCTCTTTCCTTCTTTCTCTATTCTATTCTATTCATTCTCGGTTCTATTCTATTCTAAATTCTTATTCTATTCTCTTTCCTTCTT